>APFE031758203.1:148978-188477 GCA_000404065.3 Pinus taeda | reverse complement strand
AACATTTCCTTCTCATAAATAGCTTTGTGTAAAAAAATTCCCTTGATTGGACGACTTTCAAAAGCAATGGGTCTTTCATCTTGCATTAAAATAACACCAATTCCATTTCCTGAAACATCACATTCCACAATAAAGGTTTTTGTGAAGTCCAATGTAGCTATGAAAGGTGCTTGGCACATTGCCTCTTTAAGATGTTCGAAGGCCTTTGTTGCTTCTGGAGTCCATGAAAATGCATCTTTCTTCAATAGTGTTGTTAGAGGTGATGCTATTCTTCCATAATTCTTAACAAACTTGCAATAATACCACGTCAACTCGAGAAATCCTCGCAGATGCTTTATGGATGTGGGGATTCTTCATTCCTTAATGGATTTAATTTTACTGGGGTCTACCTTAACTCCTTCATGATATATAATATGACCCAGGTATTCCACCTCTTGTACTCCAAAGAAACATTTGGATCTTTTTGCATATAATTGTTTTTCCTCCAATAGTTGTAGCACCCTGTCAACATGTTCAACATGATCCTTCCAAGACTTGATGTAGACTAGTATATCATCAAAGAATACTAACAAAAAATTTCTAAGGAATGGTTTGAAAATTGAATTCATCAAACTTTGAAATGTTGAGGGTGCATTGGTAAGGCCAAAAGGCATGACCAAAAATTCATAATGACCCTCATGAGTTCTAAATGTTGTTTTCGGAATGTCTTCAGTCTTCATTATGATTTGATGATATTCTGAATGAAGATCCAACTTGGTGAAGTAAATTGATCCATGCAATTCATCTAGTAATTCATCAATGACAGGAATGGGAAACTTATCTTTAATAGTGAGCTTGTTGAGCTCCTATAATCCAGACACATGCACCATGATCCATCCTTCTTGTGCACCAATACTACTGGAGCAGTGAAAGAACTTTGACTAGGTTGAATTATACCAGCCTCTAGCATTTCTGCAACCATACATTCAATTTCACTCTTTTGGGCATAGGGATATCTATATGCCCTGATATTTGGAGGAACACTTTTTGGAATCAGATGAATAGCATGATCATGATCATGAATAGGTGGGAGAGCTTTGGGAGTCTCAAATACCTTGGAATGATTGTCCAAGACTATTTGGAGATCTAGAGAAATAGATGATTCCGATGTGGAAACATCTAGTGAACGTAATTGTGTAATTACACGTCTTTGTTCATTTATTAGAAGCTTTGTCATACTGTTAGAGCTTATTTTCTTTCCCGGTTTCCCTGCAATACCCCTTAATTGAACTTCCTTTCCTTCCAAAAACAATTTCATGAAAAGTTCTTTAAAATCAAAAGCTATTGTACCCAAGGATTGTAGCCATTGGACTCCTAGTACAACATCAACACCTCCCATTGGAATGGAAAGCATTGGGCTAGTCAATACATATTCTCCCATGGATAGCTAGATATTATGGCACTTTCTAGAGAAATTTATCATTCCTCCATTTGCAACCATCACTTGACACTCTGGTGCTAGATATAGGAAGCAATTCAATTCCTTTGCTACCTTACAATGAATAAAATTGTGGGTACTTCCTGAATCAATCAACAATATTACTTTTTTCTTCTTGATTTGTCCTTCTATCTTGATGTTTTGAGGAGTGGTAATTCCAGCCAACACATTACAAGATATGGTCAGATTCATTTCTTCTTTATCTAGGCTTTTCTCCTGGAGTATATCCTCTTCCTTTGACCTTTCTTGCTCCTTTTCTTCTTCCTCTTCATAATCTATGTAGAATAATTTCTTCTCAGCACACTTATGACCTTTAGTGTATTTGCTATCACAACTATAAAAAATCCCTTTTGCTCTCTTTTCTTCCAATTGTTGTGGTGTCAACCTTATAAGTTATGGAAGACTAGGGGTAACAACACTTCCATCTTTATAGTTGTGACCAGTATGCTTCCTAGTTGCCATAATTTTTCTTTCCATTTTTCTTGCTAACCCAAATGCCTTCTCTCATGAATCAGGTTCCCAAAGGCAAACATCATGTTGGGTATTATCCTTTAAATTCCCTATGAACACACCAACCCTATGTTCCTCTAGAATATTTTTTACCCTTATGTTCAATTTTTGGAACTCCTCAATGTGCTCCATTATTGAACCCTTTTATTTGAGACTTATCAATTGGCTAAAACAAGTGTTGCTTTTTGTATCCTCATAATGTGCTGTAAATTATTCTGTAAAAATTGCCCAAGTGATAATTTGTTTATGAGAGCAAAGCCATTGATACCATACAAACTGATTTGGTTCCAAATATAAAGTTGCAATACGTACCTTTTGTGTGTTTTGCACATTATTGAGATTGAAAAATTGCCCCATCTGTAATATCCATGTTGCGGGATCCTTGCCATCAAACTTTCTCATATCGATTTTTGGAATATGGTAGGCCTTTGAACCAACATTAGAGTCTATGGAATCATGATTAAAATTTCTTTTGTTCTCATCAAGAGTTTCCTTTACTACCCTTTCACCATTAGTGACCATTTCTTGCAGAAACTTATTCATATTTATCTTCAATTCTTCCATGTCTGTCTTCAAATCTATCTTCAAATCATCCATATTGGCTTCCACGGCATTCATCTTACCTTCTATGCATTTCTTTAAACAATCCATCTTAGCTTCTATGCCTTTCTTTAAACCATCCATATTAGCTTCTACATCTTTCTCTGAACCATCCATCTTAGATTCTGTTCCTTTTTGTGCAAGTGACACTTGTTGCACTTGGTCTTGTAATTTTGATATATCATGTTACATTTCTTCCTCTTCTTCATGAGTCATGCTAGAGCTTTCAGGTTGCTTACTAGGTGTTTGAATTTTCTTTCCTCGGGGCATCAATTACCAATAATAATGCTTTACCATGCCCTTTGAATTCCTTCAAACTAATTTTTCAAACCAAGCTTATGCAAAAATTTAAAAAAACATACACACCTTTTTTCACTTTGTAGGAGCTTGATATTGAATATGATATATTTTTGTAATTTTAGATCATCTAGTTTTGAAATTGTGACTTGTAGTAGCCCTCTACGTCCTCTTTCCAATGCCACCAGTCTGATCCAAATTGGATTCTCCAAGAAAGAGTTATACACAATCTCCCAATATGACCTAATTATAGACCTTTCCAGAAGAGCAAACTTGTATGAAGTGTCCCATGTCACTGTTTCAACCTTTGGCACTGAAAATATATACAAGAAACTACAGTCCATCCTCTTTCTATATCTTCTTACAAAATTTCAATCCAATGCTAAGAGAGAAAGTTATGATGATTTTCCCTAGGTCGCCTATTTTGAATGTGATTCAGGAGTCTCCAGAAAGACCAACTTCCTCAGATAATATCTCTATAAATCTAGCACTAGAAGCTCTGAAATTCGTACCCAAGGTTCAGTGCAATTTCCTCTCAAATGGGTTTTTTTTTTTTGCTTATGAAACTTCGCAGATAAAGTTATAGCGAGAATGCCACAATGACCTATTTGGAGCAGTGAAACCCTAGAATCTAAAGCTTTGAAACCAAATGTTATGAAACCAGCTCAGAAAAAGATAGAAAACATAGTTGAACGCCTTAGAATTTAGCCTCTTCGAGGGGGCAACTTTTTTTACATTACACAAATGAACAATTCTTGGACAATACAAATGACCAAACCTCCTTTCTATATATAAGAGTCTAAGGAGTCACAATATAACCCAAACGACCTAACAATAATAATATAAAGCCACAAAAATAATAATAGAGGGATTCTATGGGGCACAGTAATAAAAATATGGGGACAATAGGGGCACAACAATATTAATAAGGGATACAACTACAATAGTAATGGGGTAATCACTAGTATTATAGGGACCTATCAGTTAAAATTCCCCACTCCATCGTTCATGTAGAATGAAAAATAACCCTCCTCTTCCACTAGAGGCTGCTCCTAGTCGTCATCACAAGTGTAAGAAGAAGAAAACTACCAAATCAAGAAATCTGGGAGCTACTTATGGTCCTCCTCCTGAATATGATTAACCAAAATCATCTTTACCTTAAACTACTGAGCCCAAGATCACCTCTATTGTTCTCGGTGAATCTAACACAGTTGAAATAGAAGTCCCCGAAGCCTTATTACCTGAGGTTATTGAACCTGACTTTCTTGAGTTAGAAACTCTACCTCCGAAGGTTCTCAAACCTCGGGAACCTTATCCATCTTCACCTGTTACTTTGGGACTTTGCTGTTCTCTTCCTTTCTCTCAAACACAACCTCCAACCATATATCTTGTACCCAACGGTGAACCCCATCCATACGAACTTGTGAGTATTCAAAAGATTTCATAGAAGAGCCTCATCCTTATACTCATTTCCCTTGGAGTGGACTTCATTTTTATGAGATTGGTCTTCTTCCTTCTCTTCAAACTCCAACACAAACTCCTTTATCTAATCCTTTTGACTCGCCCACTAATTTCTCACAACAATCTTCATTGGGATTGTTAACCATGACTGGATCCAATTTTACTTCCCAATAAATGTGCACCACTATGGTTGAGACATCACATGTCGCTTCCTCATTGATGTTTTCAATATAACCAACAGCACATATGTATGGTGTCTCATCCATCCAACTTGGATATCAGTATTTATCTTGTACCTTCTCTAGTGAAACTTCCAGTCCTTGGACCTCTCCCATGTCATCCATTTTAGGAATTCCATCTGAGACTTCCCTTATGAATGCTACTCATCTTGCGACTTATACTCCATCTACACCTACGGTTGAACAATAGGCTAGCCCCTATGTTAATGGGAAATGTTATCCTCAATAGCCTAACTCTCCCTATGTTGGTTTCCCTCCATCTAAGTTGCAGTTACCTTTGTCATCCCCTCCTCCTATGGAAGGGGGAAACCTATTATTGGTATACTTCAAATTAGTAACCAACCTTATTATAATCTTCCTTATGATGGGATGGATCCTAGTGTTTGGAAACCTACTTTTCCCATCCAAACCAATTAATTTTTGGTTCTGATTTTTGAATCCTCAACCTATGTCACCTGCATCTCAAATCCCTACACATCAATTTGTACCTCAATAAGCTCAAATACATGTAAGTCAACCTTTATAGGCTTTTATCACATCTCAAACTATTCCTTCAGTATAAGGTACCCCTCAAGCTCCATTCACCCATCCTTTAAAAGGCAACTTACAATCTCAACCACTTGGGCAAGGTACTCCTCAAATTCTAGTAGGACAAACTATGTATAGTATGGCAAAGCCCCAACTGAATCCACCATATTTCGGGATGATGAAAAATCCCATAGGGAAATAGTATGGACCTTATTAGGGTGTTCCTCAATTGCCTTTTCCAGGGCAACATATCGATACCCAACCATTCCAGCCTCTACAGGGTTATCCTCAAGTTGGTCAACAAGGTTGCACATATGCTAGTTACTAGAATCCTCCTTATTTTGGTGCCTAGGTTCCACTTTATCGGAACCCTCCTTATCCAGGAACACAAGTACCTATTGCTTGACCTATTCCTTCTTATCCAATCTATCCTCCACCGTATTTTAACTACTAGTTATCTTTTGTCATGGCAGTCGAATTGCAAGACATGAATCGGCTCACCAAATATCCCTTCACTCATTTGCGTAAGTTGCCGATATTTCCTACGAAATTTGCCTTATGATATTGCAAAATTCAATTAGAATCCTATAGAAGAGTCACTAACCCATGTCAGGACGTATCATCTATGGTGTTCTTACAAATCCCTTAATGATGATTCCATACAATTACATATTTTCAAATGTACTCTTATAGGGACCGCAATTGAATGGTACATTGCCTTACCTAGAGCTTTGTTTCAAAATTTCAATTCCTTAGATACCACCTTCCTCACACATTTCTAGTTCCCAATCCAGTATGAAATTGCAATGAAAATTTTGACAAACATTAGACAAACTAAAGCTACTCACATCTCATATCACATTCATGAGTGGCGGTGTCATTGTCAGTTAGTTAATACTTATGTTCATGATAAATTGTTAGTGGAATGGTTCATTAAATCCCTATTTCCATCTATCACAGAGGATATAGCTAAAGGAGGGGTCATGATGGAAGAGAAAGTCATTACTCGTGCTTAGTATTTGGACCTCATCTATGCCCAATCTGGCATGCTTTATGAAAAGATACAAGATGCTTTGAGGCCTTTGAACGTTATTCCTCCAACTCCAAGTAAAGAATCTCATCATGCTGATGGCATCATTGGTTCTACTAGTTCGTAGAAAGCGAGTAAACCATCTAGTGCTTCTCTCATTGCTTCTACCTAAAACTCTTCATCTAATCCTCCTATAACCTCTTCTTCCAAGATAAATTCCATTCCATTTTATAAAGGGAAATCTCCACAGCAACCAAGAAGCAGGATGAAAGGAAAAGGCAAAAAGAAGAAAGATTCTTCACCACAGTATAAATAGAAAAATTAGTCCTCTAATTAGAAACAAAAGCCTTGTTATCCATGCTCAATTTGCAATGAGGATAAATTTACTCATGACAATATTCACCGCATGGAAGTGAACCATTTTTCTAAATCCCCCACTTCTCCCGCTGTGTTGACCAACTTGTTTCCCAATCAGGAGGCCCACATCTTTTCCCCAGACCCTTTTTCCTCTAACACAGTTTTAATGCTTTCCTCCACAAACCCTAATTCTGATGCTATGGGGGCTACTTGAAATAAACATTATCGTAATGTGAATCCCCCAAATGGTGAGGCTACTGATCAACTTACCAATTCGACATCAACTTCATTTGATCCTTCTCTGCCCATAATTCCTATGGAGTTTACTATTAATCCTTTGAAGGGCATTATTCATAAATATTCTTTTAGTCTGTATGACAAAGCTGCTCAAAATTATAATGTAGTTGAAGACTTAGCTTAGCTTCCATCAGTTATGTTGACCCTCGAGGTGTTACAAAACTACCTCGCCAAGAAAATTGTTTTCTTTTAGCTATTAGATGTGTGGACCCTTCAAATTCCAACTTAGTTGTTTTTAGTCATGAACATTATACACCTCGCCTTCCGTCTCAATTGGATTTTATCATCCAGGTCATCATTTACTGTAAGAACATTCATCATTCTATTATGGAATAGGGATCCTCAACTTGTATCATGTCTATGTAATGTTAGAAAGTGATTGGTTCTCCTCAACTAAGTCAATCACCTACCACATTGAAAGATTTTGATGGGAGAATGTATAAAAAATGTGATATTATGAACTCATTACAAGTTGAATTAGGGGGGAAATTATATCCATAGAAGTGCAAGTTATTGACAAACCTCTTTATTATAATCCTATATTGGCTTGCATGTGGGTGTAAGCGATGGTTGTGGTCGTTTAGACTTATTTCCATATGATCGCCTTTCCTCAGAAAGGAAATATTGTGGCCATTGACCAACTCACCTTATTTTCCTTTGATTCTCATGTTACTGGAAGTCGCCCACAATCAGGGGAAACTTTACATTCTTATCAGCATGTTGGGGTAGGACTATTGAAGGATTCCTTGCTCATGGGAACCTTTTCTTTTCCTCCTCCTCCACTTCCAAAAAACTTGTCATCAGTTTCTTATATCAATATGATATCATCTTCTAGCATCCTGACTGATCCATGGATTGTACCAGATTAAACTAGCATCCATAGTGTTGGTGACCAAATGACACTTGGCCCCGTTGAGATTGATTACAAGGTCATATATTCAACCTATGCGGCTCATATTTTATCTTCTATCAATTGGGGTGATCACTCATTGGATTATGGCACATATTATGATCTATTTTCTCGTATATTCTCTACCGATGAGAGCATCATGGAGATCATGATGCCAGGCAATGCACCATGCGACTATCATCACCATCATTCCTCCTTACCAGATTCCATTAAGGATAATACTAGTGGTGTGTATCTACCTGATACTGTAGAGTTTTTCATGAATTATGTATCTACTCACGAAGTCGATTCCAAAAATAATCTCTCGAATATCAAAGAGACAATACCTCTTGATATCTCTATTAAAATCTGTATTGTTGAAAATAGATACATTGGTGTGTCTTGCTCTCCATCCAATATTGAGACGTATAAAGCCCTATTTCAGGAGTTTCATTATGTCTTTTCCAGGACCTAAGAGGAAATGCCAAGTATCTATTAAATGTGGTGCATGAGATTAAAATATATCCTGATGCTAAACCAGTCTGGCAGCGCCTCCATCTGGTCCATCCAAGGAAGGTTGTCACGATAAAGAGTGAAGTTGAAACTTCATGATGGTTTCACCTACCACATTCGTTTAACTGATTGGGTGTCAAATATTTTCCCTATCATGAAGAATCAAGGGACAATCTGTGTATGCGTCGATTATCAAGATTTAAATCGCGCTTGTCCAAAGGAAAATTACTTCACCTCGTTCATAAAAAATATTGTCAATGACCGTCCTAGCTATGAAATCTATTCATTCATGGATGATTTCTCCAGATATAATCAAATCAACATTCTCCCAAAGAATCAACCTAAAATTGCATTTATTTGTCCCTAGGTTACATTTTCTTACCAGAAACTCCCATTTGGTTTAAATAATGTTGGGGCCACGTTTCAACAGGAAATGGATTATTCCTTTCATGACATCAAACACATCTTGTAGCCTTATTTGGATGATCTCCCTGCTTATTCTAAATATCAGTTTGATCACTCGATGCATTTGAGGGCCATTTTATTATGATGTAGACACTATAATGTCTGACTAAATGCACACAAATATGTGTCCTACATTAGTTACGGTCAAGTTCTTTTTTTTTTTTTAATTTCAAAATATGGAATTCATATCGATCCTTTGAAATTATAGGCAATCATCGATATACTTGCCCCTTCTCTAGTCATTCAACTTCAATGACTTCAAGGGAAATTTAACTTCCTATGAAGGTTCATCCCGAATTATGCTGAGTTGACTAAAGGATTCTCTCGCCTAATTAAGAAAGGGGTCCCCTTCCAATGGTATGATGCTACTCAAAATTATTTTAATTCCTTGAAAGACATATTGGTTCCGACATCTCTCTTATATCCCCTTGATTACCAGCGCAACTATTCTTGTATCTTGTTGTTGTCATTTCTACTATAGCAATGGTATTGGTATAATAATTTGATGTAAGGACGGAACATGCCATATATTATTTGAGTTAGAATCTCAATGATACCTAAATTAGGTATACCCATGTAGAAAAGTTTCCTTTGGTGGTTGTTCAAGCCGTTCAAAGGTTTTATCATTACATCTTGCTCCGAAAAACTATGATGTTTCAGATTGCAACCCTATGATATATATTTTGTCACATAAATTTCGGGGAGGGAAATAATCTAAATGGATCATCATACTACAAGAGTTTGACCTAGATTTCATCAAATCCAAGTCAAACAAATCCTTGATTTTCACTAAGCTTATTTGTAATCTTTCTTCCCATGATTCTGAATCGACATATGATTATTCTAACCTTGATGATTCATTGTTTATTATTTTATCATCGGTCCCATGGTATGGATACATTTCTATATATCTCTAGACCCATAATTTCTAACCTGATACCTCTTGCTCTGATCCATGATGTATTTGATGCCAATTGAAGAATTACACCATTATTAGTGACACCCTTTATTGAAATGGTACTCGTATGATTTTACAAAGGTGACTCGCGCATGAGGGGGCCAAGAAATTCCTTAGTGAATGCCACTCAGAGCATGTAGTGGTCATTTGTATATTTGTACTACCACGTGGAAGATCTTATGTGCTGGTTACTTTTGGCCTATAATTTTTTCAGATTGTATTCTCGCTATCGAGAAGTGTCAAGCATTCCAAATTTATGATCACAAGACATGTGATTCGCTTGCTCCATTACATCCCATTATCATCATCATACCTTTTTCGAAATGGGGTATCTACTTCATGACATGTAACCTTCACTTGTGCGGGGGACATGGTTATATCATTGTCATAGTAAATTATTTTACTAAATGAGCTGAGGTGATGCCTACTTTTAACAAAAGTGGCGAAACAACTGCATATTTCTTTTTCAATCATGTTATCGTATGGTTTGATTTTCCATAAGCCGTAGTTACAAATCACTGAAATAATTTACATAGTCAATTGATGGCTAAACTAATTGCTAAGTTTGGAATTTCCCATGAAAGTTCCACTCCCTACTCTCCTCACGTTAATGGACAATTTGAGGCTATCAATAAATTTCTCAAAACTATGCTTCAACGTATCGTAGGGGTCCATAAAGCAGACTCAAATTTGCATCTTTATGCTTCCCTATGGGCATACCAAAACTCAATAAGGAATTCTATACACTTTTAGGTTGTTTATGTTTTAGAAGGAATCCTTCCAATCAAATGTGAGATTATGTCATTGAAACTAGCTATAGAACTTCTTCTTGCCACTTCTATAGAACAAGAATGTTGTTTACATCTAACCCATTTAGATGAGGCATGGTGTGATGCCACTATAGCTAATGAAGCTCATAAAATATTTATCAAGGATTAATAAAACAAAAGTGTCGAGCCTGATGTCTCCTTGGAATGATTCTTTGTTCCTTTATATGACTAAGAATCTGATAAGTTAGGATCAGGAAAGTTCCAACCTATGTGGTCAAATCCATATATTTTCAAGTGTTTTTTTGGAAAAGGAGCCTATGAGTTATTCAATTTTGATGGAATCCCACTAGTTCAGCCTATAAATGGGTTATAGCTAAATAAATACTATGCTTCATCTCATGCGTAGTAACATTTTGTACATATTATGTATAGGCGTGGTGAGTGTGTTTGCGGTGTGTATCTTCAGATTTTCCTATTATTTTTGTTGATACCTCTTACGTTTGGTTTGCCAATGTTAGCACCCCTTGAACCATATTTCGGCTATGTTGATGGTGCTAGTCATATTATTCGGAACCTATCCTTCGCAACGTGGGCTATCTTTGCCCCAAATGGTGACTTAGTTAGTCTCCAAGGGATTTGTACTTGTCACTCTATCAACAACATTGTTGATTATATCACACTAGTCAAGCTACTGTCTAATGTTATTTCACATGGTATCCATCGTTTAGTAATCAAAGTTGACTCACAGCTTGTGGTACTACAACTCAATAATGTTTATTCGGTTAGAAGTCCTACATTTGATTCCATACAATATGAACATATTTCACTACAACAAAACCATATGTTTAACATCCCTTTTTTCTTCCTTTTTTTCATCTAGAGCCGATTTTTGGTGCTATTTGCATCCAATTATTAAATATGGTGAAAAATGTGATGCACAATTTACACCAATTTTTGCACCCAGTCTTACACCAATTTTAGTACCAAGTATTGCAAAGTGTTTTGGACCAGGTTTTGCACTAGGTTTTTAAACACGTTTTATACCATTCTTTGCACCAAGTTTTGCATTAAGTTTGACACCTAATTTTGTTGTACCTACTTTTTCATGCTCTGTTGCATCCACTTTTTACGCCTACACTTGCATCAAATTTTGCATCAAATTTTGCGTCCTATTGTGCATCAATTTTTAAATCATTTTTTGCATCCATTTTTGCATCATTTTTTGCATCCCATTTGTGCCAAGTTTTGCATTGAGGTTTGTGTCTAGTTTTGAATCTACGTTTGCATCCACTTTTGTTACATCTACTTTTTCATCTTATTTTGCATCCATATTTACAACATCTTTTGCATCTATTAGTGTGCCTACTATTCCATCCAATTTTGTTGTGCCATCATTTGCACCTAGTTTGGCAGCTCCCATTGCACCCACTTTTGCTTCTAATTTTGCATCCTCATTTACATCTAGGTTTTCATCAAATTTTACATACATTTTTTCATTCCCTTTTTTATCCACTTTTGCATCAATATTTTCATTGGGTTTTGTGTCTTGCTTTGCATCTACTTTTGCATCGACTTTTGTTGCATCCATTTTTGCATCAAATTTTGTATCCACTATTACACCCATGTTTACGTCCACTTTTTCATCCCTTTTTGCATCTTCATTTGTGTAAAAGTTTTATTCTTTATTTATATCTATCATTACATTGACTTTTGTTGTGCCATAATTTGCGCCATGTTTTTCACTTAATGTTGTACCCATATTTTCTTCCAATTTTGCATCCATGTTCTCATCCTATTTTGAATCCAATGTTTTCATCAAATATTGCAACTCCTTTTGCATCCACTTTTTTGTCAGATTTATCCATTGGGTTTGGTGTCTCATTTTGTATCTACTCTTGCATATACTTCCATTGCATCCAATTTTTTTCGTCTATTGGACCCATGTTTGCATCCACTTTTACATCCCTTTTTTCATCTTGTTTTGCATCTAAGTTTGCATCTTCTTTTGTGTTTGTTGTTACATCCACTTTTGCATCCAGTTTTGTTGCACCACAATTTGTGCCATATCTTGCGTGTAACATTGCAACCCACATTTTCTTCCATTTTTTGAACCACATTTGCATCCTCTTTTATGTCCAAGTTTCCACCGAATATCATACTATCTGTTTTTACATCCCCTATTGCATCCATTTTTACGTCAAGTTTTGCATCTCATTTTGCATATACTTTTGCCTCCACTTCTACGTCCTCCACTTCTGCATCTAATTGGTTTTCCACTCTTGAAACCATGTTTATATCCATTTTTACATCCCTTTTTATTTCTAAGTTTTCCTCCTTTTTGCATCCAAGTTTTTGTCCTTTTCAATGTTCGTTGTTTCATCCACATTTGTTTCACCACAATTCGTGTAAATCTGTATGCCTACTATTGCACCCATGTTTTCTTCCACTTTTGCATCCTATTTTCTGTCCAAGATTTCATTGACTATTACATCTTATTTTCATCCACTTTTGTGTCACGTTTTTCGCCGTGTTTTGTATCTACTTATGTTGCATCCACTTTTCATCCAATTTTAAATATATTGTTTCCCCTATTTTTGTTTTCTCTTTTGCAACCCTTTTCTAGAACTCATCATATTTTTCTGCATTAATGATATTTCTTATGATATTGACAAGTGTGAACTGATGATAATTTCCATAATCGTGATGATGACGATAATGAAGATGATGACGATGACATGAATTGTGGTTGTGATGATAATGACAATGATGATAAAGATGATGGTGGTTACAATAATAATGATGATGATGATGACAATGATTATGATGGTGACAATGTTAATGAATTTGGACAATCTTCCCAATTTTTAGATGTTGTCATTGTCATAATCATAATCATTATCTTTGGTGTCATCATCCAAGTCATATTAAACTGATCATCTTATCATCATTGTCATCTAGGTCATCATCAACAACATTAACGACATGAACAATGATGATGATGTGCAATAGGACAATGACAACAACGATGATAGAAATTACATTAATGATGATGATGGGGATTATGAAAATGATATTGATGATGTTAATGGTGGTGATTATGATCATCATTGATCATCTCTCAAAAATAGAGTTCTTATTTATATTGCAAATATCATATGTGTCCTAAACAACCCTTTTCTAGCACTCATCACATTTGTTCGGTTGATGATATTCCTTATGCCACATATAATTATGAATAATTTATGACAATGTCCATAATCATGGTGATGATGATGATGGCATGAATCTTGATTATGATGATAATGCAATGCTAACAATAAGGATGATATTGATGGTGATGACAATGATGATAATGAAGATGATGATGATGATGATTATGATGTTACTAATGACCTTACAATCTTATGGATTCATGAACTTACTAGTTTTAAGACTATCTTCTACATACATGTTACTATCAAACTTTTCACATTTTTCGTCTCTCCTGGGATATCTTATTATAATGGTGGTTTCAGCACTAGAAAGATATAGTGTTGTAATGGTGGTTCTAATGTTAGCACCAGAAACGATTTTGTTAAATTTTGATCCTAATAAAGGAATTTTTATTTAAAACATATTTTGTATATTCAACTTCCAACTCATAATTACTTTATTTTCTTCTTGCATGTCTTTTCGTCTAAATTTAACGATAACCTCCTATCTATATTATAACATGTTTAGAGTTACAAACGTTATAAATTTACGTACAAAAGGAAATAATTTAGTTTTCCATTCTTTACTGTATGCATAACATTGTGATTATAACTCTTATTTAACTGAAGTACACCTACTATTGGTACACTCAATATAGTTATTTCTACTTATATTGTAACAACTTCTTCAAGGAATATAAAAACTTCATAATATGAACTTGAACTCAATAGTAATCAATTTCTGCTATATACTATTTAATTTGACATATTAGTAGAGAGTGGATGGTACAACACACATGCAATGAATCCATCATCTTCCTAAGAGAAAATTGTCATCAAAGTCCATATTAATCACAAAGTAAGGGGTCATGAGAGTGATAAGTGCAATATTTAGGTGAAAATCGATAATACCTACAAGCACTACTTGATTAGATCTCTATCCTTTATAAGTGAATCATATAAATTTCATGTCCACATTATTATAATGCGTGATGAATAACACATCATATGATACTACATTCAGGTTAGCATTCTAGTCTACAAAGTAACATTTAACATAGCAAGCCACTACAATACACTCTATGTACAAAGTGGGTTCATCCATTATGATCATTTCCTCATCAATTGTTGGCTTAAGAGGGTTAAATATGAAATGATCATAAAACAATGGATACAAAGGTTATGGGTATGGTTTCCTAGCGAGAGTGGTGAATGTGCTCAGCCTAGAAGGGAGGTCGAGGGGTAGTAACAACATGGTTGACCTAAGAGGGCTCAATTGTATTGAATGTAGGTGTATAAATCCTTGTCACTAGGTTCATTTCCCCTACTAAAGAGTCATGTAAGGTGGGAAAATATCACAACAACTTCATAAAAGAGATGTTAGCTAGACAAATTTGCTACTACATAAAGAATAGGGGAAAGAACCTTGTATGGGAGGTCATCCCATAGGTATCTGATAAGTTTCTTATAAGGAGCTAGAGGGATAGTGGTATTAGTTTCCTTTTGGTATATAAGTGGGCTATCATTGGGTTACTGTAGATTTATCCTGATGGAGAGCTTGTAACTCCATCATATTGTTGAGCTATTGTGGTGACATTGACATCAAACTATACTACCTTCTTTATAAATTCAATAATAAAGAAAGCTCTCAAATTTCCATCTAGATTGAGCGAGACAAGTAGGTGGATGACTATAAAAAGTCCCTTGGGAAGAAGTGGAGGGTTATGAAGGTTGAGTAGATGAATATGGATGCTAAGGGAATCAATTATAAAATATTACCAACTAAGCATTTTAGGGGGAATAAGACCTCTTTGAAGTGACTATTCTTCTTTTAAGTGTGTTGGAGAGGTAAATCCCCTCTATGGATAGAGGTGATCCCTACTAGCCCAAAAGGGGTCTAGCAACAATCAAATAATGCTACTCTGCAAGTTCCTAGTTGTAATTAACAAGTGGGTAAAGGAAACCTACTTGGATTCCAATGCTATGTTTGTCAAAGAGATGATCCTCTCGCTCCTTCGCTCCAGCCGATCACAGTCCTCCACTATCCTCGCGGATGGACACCTGCACAAGCAAAGAGAGAACAAACACAAGCATAAAATCTACTAAAAACAACTATGTATCAGTCAGGAAAGATACAATTCACATTAATCATTCATAGGACAAATGGAAATGGAACCATAAAGAGTAGTCATCTATCTTTATTAATCAGAAAAATAGAGTAAGGTACAACCAAAGTCCTGACGCTGAGTCCTTCTCTAGAGGGTCCAGCCAGCATGTCTCCCAAGCATTCACCTTTGAAGTGGATCTCCCAAGTCAAAGAGGTCTCTCTCTCACATATAAGGCAACAAACTCATAACCTTCCTCAAGCTCAAAATCAATCCTCACACAACACACCAACTGCCTACAAAGAGCAGCACTAATGGACTAAGAATTCCACAATCCAAGTTTATATGCTCCAAACTAGCTGCTCATGGCAATGGTGGAGGCTTATAAAGGAGAAGGAGTCTCCTTGAATAGGTAAAGGATGAGCTTTCCCCCAAGAAAAGTGGGTGACCAGGCGAACAGACATGCCAGAGAAAGGATGACGACCTTTACAATGCTAACAACCAAGTCTGGAGTCATCTGGAAGGCTGGCTGTTAGAACAAACTCGCCTAAACAGGATCAGCGCGGGTGCCAAACTGGGCTAGCGCGTTGATATCGCAACTCAATTACAGGAGAGGTCCGGTCAGCGGGAACTGGTACAAGCGGAGGGCGCGCTGTTTGTGAAATTAGACCAGCGCGGAAAACACGTGTGCTTCTGCGTTGGCAGCGCACCAATTAAACTGTTACCCGCCAGTCAGCACGTTTATTTTAGGAACAGTCGCGATGATCCAATAAACTTAGGCAAAGAGGGTTTTCAGCCATTTCAGAGAGCATAAGTATGGTGAATGTGATCTTATGACACAGTAGGGAGACTGACAAGGTGACAGTGACATTTTACTGTGTAACAAAGTGCTTCACTATTTAGTATGTAACACATTCTTCCATAGAATACCTCACTCTCTTATGATAATTGTAATACTTCGTAATGACCCCCATCATTCTCAAGTGTGTAGATACTACACTCTAGTCATTGTATACTTGTATAGATAGTAACCTTAATTATGACCTATGTAGTTGGTGTGTTGATTTTCCTAATCATTGATAGTGTAACTGGTGTCCTAATGACCTTAAACTTTCATAATCATTGTAAATTGTTCCATGATTAAATTACAGTGGTGTAAATATTGGTCACCCTAACAACCTTTATTTATATATGTTGATGTTAATTAATATATTAATGATAAGAATTTATAAATTGTTTGCATGTTTTGAAAATCATGATGAAGTTGCCTATTCTAACCATCTAGATGTTCCCCGTCCCTTTTTTATTATATTTGTCCAAAGATTCATGGTATCTTGAAGGTTTCATTGTTAAAACAATAGCTAACATCACAAGCCCATAAAGCCTTACACTTGATAAGCTGAGGTCTTAAGTTGAGTATATCTTTTATTATAATTATATGATCCGAAAGAGTAGTAAAGTAAGGGAAAAAGGTTTTCACATATGAATTTATCATAGACTATGAAGCTCCCAGTCATTGAAATACATATCTCAGAATGTTGCTAACTGACATATTTTTGGATTCCCATTCAGTTATGAAGTTCACCCTTAATGAAAACCATTATAAATTCTCAATAGATAGCTACTACAAGGTGAGTAAAGATATTGTATTCTCTTGTGGGATAGTCAAAAGTTCTGAAGAAATTAGTATTGCACTCTTTGAGTGAGAACATAAATTTTTTCCCACACTATACTCATTTTTATGAAGGTTTTATTTAATAGTTTGTATTAATGTTGTTCTCTACCTACTTGAATTGCTCACCATAAATGAAACAAAACTCAAGTTGATAATTGCTAGAGTTGATAAACATGTAGTTCAACCCAATTGACCATCTTCCCCTTAACCCACAACTTCACATTCTTGGACTGTGTACTTATGGGACATTTCCTTCCATAGTTATCACATACGAAATGGTGGTGTCCAAATCGTGTATTGATGGTATCCAAACAAATACTAATCATCACTTTGAGTTTCTCACCTTTTAATGTAGGTAAATGTAGTCCACGTAACTATGAGATTTCAGAGACATTTATATAGTACATGCATGCATATTCTCAACATGGTGGTAAGATACGTTATTTTGGCACATTGCATAACAAATAAAAAGTAATAGGAGTCCTGAACTATTGAATAGTGTAGACTTCACCCTTGTGAAGCCTTAAAGGCTTATATTTGGGATTGAGATCTCTTATAGACTAGGTCAACGGGAGGACAAAGGGCTACAATGGAGGACACTGCGATTTACTAACCATTGATGAGGTGTTTCATAAAGGTTTTCAATGGAGGACAACATGATTTGCCAACTATTGATGAGGTATTTCATAAAGGTATTCAATGGAGGACAATGGGATTTAACAACCATTGACGAGGTGTTTCATAAAGGGCTTCAATGGAGGACAATGTGATTTACCAATGGGATAGACTGTGTGTTTTTTCCCTAGAAAGGCAACATTGTTGGAAAATGCATGAAGTATATGCGAATACCATATGAATAAGGGAAATGATCGCCATTGACTATTGCATGTTGTCTTATCTATCTACATTATCTACAATAACTACATTATCTACATTAAGTAGTTGGTTGTTAAAGTATGCTTGGCTATGTGTAGGTGACAATAAATTTCCCATGGTTGGGTGGTGATGATGCAATGTCATCTATGTTATGAAGCTAAGTCACAAAAAGATAAAAAAGATAGATCAACACCTTCAAATAAGCCTCTTCGAGGGGGAAACTTTCTTTACATTACAAAAATGAACAATTCCTCGACGATACAAATGACAAGAGCTCCTATCCATATATAGGAGTCTAAGGGGTCATAATATAATCAGAGCCAACATAACAATAATAATATAGGGGAAGAACAACAACAATAGTGGGCATCTATGGGGCACAATAATAAGGGGACTACATATGGGGACTACATGTGAGGACTACATATGGGGACTACATGTGGAAAACAATATAATAAGGGGGTTGCAATAATAACAATAAGGGGTTACACTAGTAGTATAGCGACCTAACATGCCCCTCTCCTTCAAAAAGTGTTTTCCTTAATTCTTGAGTAGTCATGGATTCTTTTGTATAAAATTATCATCCTCTCATGTGGAATCTTCAACGGGTAAGTTCTTCCACTTGATGAGATACTCTGAAATTGATCGATTTTGTAGCTGTTGGGTTCTTGTTTCCTTGACTTCTTCAAGTTCCAATATGATTTTTCCTTCCTCGTCAAGTTCCAACAATATTGTTTGAACTAGGATCTTGTCACCTATAACCTTCTTTAAGCATGAAACATGGAAAATAGGGGCACTCGGGAAGATGTAGGAAGCTCCAATTTGTATGCCATAGTACCAATATTTTGCACTGTTGATCTGCTTGTTGTTTCATTCGATTCTACACCAAGGTGAGGTTATCCTTTAAAATTTGGAGAACTTGTTGTTGATGCTTGATGTGATCTTTCATTGCTTGAACCATTTTCTTCTTGATATGTCCTTCTATACTAAGAGTTTGAGGAATGGTAATTTTTGCCAATGCATGACAAGATATGGTCAAATTCATTTCTTGAGGCTCGATGTGATCTTTCACTTCTTGAACCTCTTTCTTCTCGATATATCCTTCTATATTGAGAGTTTGAGGAGTGGTAATTATTTTCAATTCTTTACAAGACATGGTTGGATTCATTTCTTCTTTATCTAGCATTTGTTCTTGGTGTATATCCTCTTCTTTTGAAACTTCTTGATCCTTTTCTTCCTCCTCTTCAAAATCTATGTAAAATCATTTCTTCTCAGCACACTTATGACCTTTAGTGTATTTTCTATCACAACTGTAACAAAGCCCTTTTTCTCTTTTTTCTTCCAATTTTTTTGGTGTAAGCTTGTAGGTTATGGAAGGCTAGGAGTAAAAAAACTTCCAATTTATAGTTCTCTATGGTACTATTCCTTGTTTCCATAATTCCACTTTCAATTTTTCTTGCCAACTTGAATGTCCTCTCCAATGAGTTAGGTTCCCAAAGATGAACCTCATGTTGAATGTTATCCTTTAAAGTCCCGATGAAGACATCAACCCTTTTCTTCTCTTAAATATCATTTACCATTATATTCAATTTTTGGAAGTCCTCAATGTGATCTACCATTTAACCCTTTTGTTTAAGATTTATCAATTAGCTAAAGAAGGTGTTGCTCTATCTATCCTCATAATCTGCTATCATTTCCTATGTGAAAATTGACCAAGTGACAAATGATTTACGAGAACAAAGCCCTCTATACCATACTAATTGATTTGTTTCTAAATATAAAGATGCAATATGTACCTTTTGTAACAGTTGTACATCATGTAGATCAAAATATTGCTCCATCTGTAATATCCAATTTACAGATCATTGCCATCAAACTTCCTTATATCGCTTTTTGTTGATTTTAGGAGCTCGATATTGAACTTGTTGTATCTTTGAAATTTCATATCTCCAAGGTCTGAAATTGTGATTTGTGGTATCCCTTTGCATTCTCTTTCCAATGACACTAGTCAGATTGAAATTGTATTCTCCAAAAAATAATTATGCCCAATCTCTCAAAATGACCTCATTATATACTTTTTTAGTAGAATGGATTTGTACAATGTTCCATGTGTCACTTTTTCGACCTTTGGACCTGAAACTGATATAAAAAAAGCTACAGGTTGTCCTCTTTCCATAACTTCTTATGAAATTTCAATACGATGCTCAAAAAGAAATTTATGAGGATTTTTCCCAGGTCACTTGTTTGAGCTATAATTTGGGTTCCTACAAAAACCCTAAATTCCTTGGACCATATTACCAAAAATATAGCAAGAAAAGATTTGAAATTTTTACCTGAGGTTCAGAGAGATTTCATCTCAAATGGGTTTTTTATTTTCTTATGAAATGTTGCAGAACAAAAATTATAGAAAAAATTCCACGATGTCTTGTTTGGAGCAGCGAAACCCTAGAATCCAGAGCTTTGATACCAAATGTTATGAAACTAGCTCACAAAAATATAGAAAAGATAGATCAACGCCTCCAAATAAGCCTCTTCAAGGGGGAAACCTCATTTACATTACACAAATGAACAACTCTTGGATGATACAAATGACAAGAGCTCCTTTCTATATATGGGATTATAAGGGGTCATAAGATAATCAGAGCTGACATAACAATAATATTGTAAGGGCACAACAACAACAATAGTGGGCATCTATGGGGCACAATAATAATAATATGAGGACTACATGGGCATAGCAATATAATAAGTGGCTTGCAATAATAACAATAATAGGCTACACTAGTAGTATAGGGAGCTAATAATCTATGGTGAACCAAGCACTTTGGAATTCAACATCATTTAAGGTTCCTAGCTTGGGTTTGGTTAGGATATGTTAGTTAGGTGTATTTCGGGTAATATGAGAAGTTCATGGTCATCCAAAAGTGATAGGTTCATGTATGTGTTATGCAGTGACCAATATTCTTTAATGTTACAAGATGTGCAAGTACAATAAAAAAATTGGTGGCATGACAAATGGTATCAAAGCCACATTTGAATTTTGAAATTGTAGGAGGGTCTCCTCATCACCAACACTTGTTTCATTGAAGGAATTGATGGGATTGTGTCAATGAGGATGTTGACAATTCAAGCATGGAAGAATGTACATACCCTAACTTGAGTTTCCATTAGCAATGGCATGAAATATGTTGTTCCAAGCATTGTTGAAAAGATGCACAATGAGTTCATATACTTTGGTAGCCTTCATGACCAAACATGATGATTTGCGAGATAGTTAGGATGGTGCACCAGTATGTAGTCTAGGATAACTAGGGATGTCTTGTTAAGTAGGATTGAAAACTAACAAGGTGCTTCACAACAAGCTTCAACAAAGCACAACATGACTGACAATGTGAACACTTATGTTCTTTGTTTGTGGTAAGGAAATATTATTGATAAGTGCACGAAAGATATGTGAATGTTTGATGAAGGAGGAGCATGACCTTCATCAATTATCAGTGTGTTATATTATATGGATGATAACATGGTCTCACTTTAGAGTTGGTAGTTGGGAGGAGTACTGTAATAACAAGTGATATTATAAAATCTTGTACTTATTGCCTCCGTGACATCGAGCATGCAAATATGATGCAACCATATATATCTATGTATTATGTAAATGTAATATCATTGTATGACCATTCTAAGAAGACATACTAATTATCCATGTTTAATTGATGATTTGCATAACTTATTTAATATAATGTACAAGCTCTGGTAAATTATGGACCATGTGTTAGTTGAGTTATTTATGAGTGGATTGTGTTAGTTGTAAACTCTAGGGGGTGAGATAAGCCTCAAAACCTAAAGTTTCCTATACATTTAGGTGGATTTCATTGAAATATGAATGAACCATGTACTCGAAGGAGATATTTGTGGTTTTGTAGTTGCAATAGTTATGTGCCCATGTATTTTGTTGGATTTCCACTTAATTATGTGGATGCTAACAAATTGGTAATGCACATGTGATCAAGGAATGATACAAAATTCCAAGTTATATCATATATATAATTTATTGATAAAGTAGAGTGTCTTTGACGTATTGAATCAATATAAGATGGAAATGAAGACTTACCTAACAAATATAAAGACATGTCCAACTCACTAGGTGTCAAAGTTGGGATTATTAACTCCTACCTTTTATATAGAATATTATGTCATGCTTATGATCATACATGGAAAGCTTGTGGTGTGTTAATTTATTAATAAATGTGATGTAGATTTTGTATCAACATGTGTATTATTCTTATGCATTTTTAAGAGGTTGTCAGATCATGGCTTGATGAAATATTTTTCTTAAGAAGACTTTTTAAGTTAGTGCATAATTGAAATTTTGTCAAGACATTTTTAATGTTCCAAAATATCACGTCTATCTAAAAATAAACTTTTATTTATTTATATATGTACTTTTACATTGTTAAATAAATTGAACACACACAATTTTGGTGTATAAAATATGTTCACTTTCTTATTATTTAGATTAAAATTTCAAAGATTAATTGTCTTTTCTTTTAAAAAAATATATATCAAGTAAAAAATGACAAATTAATATTAAATTAATTACATTCTATAACATGCATCCATAGGTTATTCATCCATAGGTACCTATGCTAACCCATGAAAATATAACTCTATGGTTAGGTATATCATGATCTAGTGAATTTTCGTCATTACTACTCAAAAAAGCCATGTGAGGAGAAATATTTATCGAGTGGGTTCACTTTAACATATTGATGTCACTTTTAGGTATGATGTACCAAATACCCTCTACAGAATAGAGATTAAAAATTTAACTACCTAAAGTTTTTTTTTTATTTTTTTGTCTCTATAGGAAAAGAGAAAAATGCCATACATGAAAAATAGTATGTAGCTGTCTCTATCGTGAAGGACATATATGTGGATGAAAAGTAGTGTAATAAAACACAAGTGTAGTTGATATATGGTTGCTTATAATGGTGAAAATACCAAAAGTAGAGGTGATATATGCATTGTTTTCACCTACAACATCTCCTACATATACTCTTGTCGACTTTCTGCTGCACCTTTTAATGAAATTTCTAGTTTTATTAAGTTAAAAACTTAGAAAAGTGAGTGCTATAATAACATTTTTACATTGAATTTCAATGGAGGCAAAGGGGTATATATCCCATTAGGAGGGAAAAACATCCCTTTATATTTCCTTTGAAATGAACTATCTCATTTTTGGAAACTTTCCCATTTTTGGGAACCTTTTCATTTTTCGAAACCTTCACATATTTCATTGGACATTTTTTCCCAATAGCTCGAGAGGTGCCACTTAGTCTTTTATCTCCACTCTAATCACAATAGCTAGAGATTCCTCATTTCTGGAAGAGTGAGTTTGTTTTTTGTTCACTAGTTCGAAGACAGTGAGAAAGGTGGTACGGTTACTCTTCTATGGAATCCAAGTGATACATTCTTCTATTGGGCCAAAGACTTGTTCACACAGTGGAGTTTTACTGGTAAATGTTGGAAGAGTTATTTTAATTTATTTGACTATGCGTGGCCCTCATAACCGTGTGATGATTCTTTATCAACCTAACCTATTCAGAAAACATGCTAACAACAATCATAGTGAGTATTAATCGTCCCTTTCATCTAGCTGAGCGTAAGAATTATTGGTGCAAGTTTTGCTTGAATGAGGACGATTTGAAGGGGAAATACTACTACTAAACAAGTCAAATATGACCTAATATGTGGAGTTTTTTTCTTGTGAGGAGAGCTGACTAATCCCATGCATGTAAGAATTATTTTCACAGTGATAATAAAAAAATTGTTGTCATTTTTTATTGTGATGAGTTCATGCATTAGTGTTATATGAAATTTCAAAATCAATAGATATTTTAATGAACCAATTGGGAGTTATTTTCAAGTTCATACTATTCATAATAAAATCTAGTGGAAGCTAGATATATGAAAAGACACTTACAACAATGCAAATATAGCTATGAACAATAGTCGAAGGTTTAAATTATAAAAAAGAAAAGAAGGATTTGAAATCTATATTTTAAGGAGAGAAAAACATAGGGATGAACATTGAATCCACATTTTAAGGAGAGAAAAAAATAGGGACAAACATTTTATTTAACTGTTTACATACTTGTGAATAAGAATGGAAAATGGGCTCCCCCAAGCTTGAAAATGGGTTGTGGCATCCCCCCTTATATGCCACATATTCACCAAAAATAGCACCATATCATTGCAAAACAAGGTTTAGCGTCCAATCTCACTCAAACACATTGTGAGGAGACAAACTAGATTTTGTTCTAGTTTTTCCAAAATAGGAGGCCAACTAAATTTTTCTATACAATCCTATTTCCTTTCTGCAACCATGCAGATATGAAAAAATCTACTTTTTCATGATATTTCTCTATAAAAAATTACTATCTCCACATCTGCCTTGCATGAGGGAATTTGAGGCTAGGGCCTAAAATCCCGCATACTTGACATCCCATCCGAGTTTAGTCATTTTCCATCCCCTTCCACCTAGATAAGTGACATTGATAACATGTGATGTTGTATATGTAGTAGTGAAGGTACCATACCCTTCCCCCTTCCCACTTCAAATTCATTTCTTCCAGTGTTATGGAATGCATGTGCAATTTTGCATCGAAGCCCATCAACCAATTCTCTTTTACTAATGCACCTGCAATGCTAAAAGTGAATTGAGAGAAGTAGGAGAACTTGTGATTTACCCATCAGTAGAAGTTAAGCTAGTGATTCTGTAAATGGAGTATATTGGGTTATCACACCCTAGGGGGACCTTCCTTCCTTTCCTTAATCCATTCTTTCTCTATGTTATGTGAGTTTAGTTTCCATTTGATCCACAACAATTGAACCCGCATAACATTAAAAAAAGAATTATTCGATCTTGCCTAGTGGATCAGTGTTACTCACTTTTAATTATTCCTTGAATATGAGACTTCAACTTTGAATTATGCTTTCCTTGACTTACCAAGAAACAAAGACTTACTAATTCTTCAGAGCCTAGAGACCATGCAAGGAAGGTCGAAAGAAAAAACCATGACATGGTAATCACCTTATGGTAACCTTCCTTGGGGATTAACTTATGAAATCCTTTCTTAATAATGGTCCATTGGTAATATCCTCAGGGACCAACAACAACACCAATGAAACTTCCAGCAGAAGCTCAGAGTTTTTTTTCTAATCTATGACAACTCAATTGAATCCTACATATAAGTATTTTAAAAATACTATATATACTTGAATTCACCAAATAGATATCTAAAAGAGTATTTTATAATATGGATAGATACGACCTTATCTATATCTTTGCAATTAGTTATGATAATGTGATTGTGTGTACTTTTACTGAATGGGTATTAATAATAGTACTTAGCATTTATTGATTCTTGCATGCGAAAACTCATGGCTTCATGTGTTTCTCTTACATATTTCATGTAAGAAAAATCTATAGTAGCCTCATGAAGCCATTCCACTTCCCAAAGAAGTTCATATACATATCTACTCTTGGAGGCATAATACTTATGTGCAAGAACAATGTTGTTGTCATATTTTCCTTTGTACTTGTGAGAAAATGTGAAAAGTTTCTTTGCATGGTTGAGAAGCTCACTCGAAAAGGTCAGATCAGATTTCCTGAAAAAAAATCGAAGCGTCAACCATTGTTGCTACTATTTCTCCTACGAGATAGAATCCAACATTGTTTGCATCAATTCTATATTCCTTGCATGGTGTGGTCATCTCCTTTGGCCTTTGCCAACAATATTTGTGGTCATATCTTCATGTCTTTGTAGTACATGTTGAATCCAAATATAGATAACACTCCATTTTGTTTTCTTCCATCACAACGTTTTCCTGATTTAATCATTGGCCCTTCTTTGATAAAACATATGTTATCCCACTTTTCTCTCTAAAACCGTGTGAAATAAATTGTCTCAAATGAATTTTCAAGTATTGTTAATGGATCACCAAATTATTTAGAGATTTTTTTAGCAGTTGATTTGGGCCGTTCATCCATTTTGTATTTAAGATACATTAACTAAAGTCTTAGATTGGTTTTGACATTTTTTAAATCACTTTTGAGAAGTAACTTTAGAGCCACAATTCTTAGGCCTTCATCTTAACAACTTGATTATGAAAAAGATTCAAAATACATCTAGAACTAAATTTATAATTTCGTGGTTACTATTTTGATTGATTAAAGGATCTTCAAACCTATTTGTTGGGTATATAACAAAAATTCCAATATTCTCTCTCTTTTTTTAAATGATTGACTTGTTATAGGAAAATTTCTTGTTTACTATTGTTAGTTCTAGCAATATTTTTATTTCATTCATCCATTTTATATCCAAGAGAGAGTCACCAAGGGCTTACATTCGATTGACATTTTTTGTAAAGTACATTTGAAACGGAACCTTAGAGTGATAATTCCTAGGGAGACCTTCATCTTGACAATGTGATTCTAAAAAAGATACAAAATGCATAAAGGATCTCCAATCTCGGTTTTTTGTGTATACAAGTTATGTTCCACTATTCTCTAGTTTTTTAAGTGATTGGATTAGTATATACAATTTTCCTCGTTACCTTTGCTAGGTGTAGCCATCTTTTTATATTGTCAGTAGTAAACTTATTTAGTTAAGAAATCATATACTAAATGGTTATTTTGTATACTAGTTTGTTAAGCGTTGTAATTGGTTTGATAGTAGGTCAATCGAATGTTAATATGGTAGCTTAATATTATGTCTTACTCATAGTATGAGTGTTTGAGATAAATGTGGAAGATTAAATGGATCACCAATATATATATATATATATATATATATATATATATATATATATATATATATATAATATATTATATATATATATATATATATATATATATATATATAATATATATATATATATATATATGCTTGCTTGAATTTAATGTTGGTGGTAGAAAAAGTTCATTAATTTTATATAACAAAATAAAAGTTAATTTATTTTAGATATGTATCTATGATTCATTCATACTATAATTTTTGAAGATCAAATATATTTTGGGTGAAACATACATCCATCATATAAAATAGAAATACTCAAAAAGAATTATGTACACATTGTCCACTTGTATAAGCCCCAAGTAATGAACCAAATAATATACTTCAACTTGGAGTTACAATATACACAATATTGAATGATAAAGAAAACTTGCATAGTCATGTCCATCAAAGTTTAATTCTCGTGAAAGAATAAATGAGTGATTATAAAAACATATAAATCTTAGATAACATAATATAATATATATATATCTATATATATATATATATATATATATTATATATATATATATATATATATATATATATATATATATCTGTATGTGTGTATGTGTGTTATGAAACCAACTCACAAAAATATAGAAAAGATAGATGAATGCCTTAGAAATAAGCCTCTTCGAGGGGGCAACCTCCTCTACATTACACAAATGAACAATTATTCGATGATACAAATGACAAGACCTTCTTTCTATATATAGGAGTCTAAGGGGTCATAATATAATTAGAGTCAACATAACAATAATAACATAAGGGCACAATTATAACAATAGTGGGCTTCTACTGGGCACAATAATAACAATATGGGAACTACATGGGCACAACAATATAATAAGGGGGTTGTACTAATAACAATCAGGGGTTACACTAGTAGTATAGGGACCTAACATGCCCCTCTCCTTCAAAAAGTGTTGTCCTCAGTGCTTCTTGATGCTTTTGTATAAATTCTTGTCCTCCCATATGGAATCTTCAGCGGGTAAGTTCTTCCACTTGATGAGATACTATGAAATTGATCTGTTCCATAGCTTTTTATTTCTCAATTATGTGACTGCTTCAGGTTCCAATATGATTTTTCCTTCCTTGTCAAGTTCTCATAATATTGTTTGAACTGGGATCTTCTGCAACTTTTGAATGAGTTCCCACTCCTTTGGGCATATGGATATATGTAAGGACTAATGTTTGGAGGAACATTTCGTGGAATCAAATGAATAGCATGATCATGATCACAAATAGGTGGGAGGCCTTTGGGAGTCTCAAATATCTTGGAATGATTGTCCAAAACGTTTTGGAGATTTAGAGAAATACATGATTTCAATGTGGGATCCTCTAGTGAACATAATTATGCAATTAGACCCTACTTTTCTTTATTTAGAAGCTTTTTCATGCTGTTAGAGTTTATTATCTTTCAAAGTTTTCCTTCGATACCCCTCAGTTCAACTTCCTTTCGTTCCAAAAAAATTTTCAAGAAAAGTTCTTGAAAATTAAAAGCTATCATACCCAAAGATTGTAGCCATTGGAATCCTAGTAAAACATTAGCACCACCCATTGGAATGGAAAGCATCGGGCTATTCAATACATATTCTCCCATGGATAGCTTGATATTATGGTCTTTTCCAGACCAATTTATGGTTCCTCCACTTGCAACCATCACTTGATACTCTAGTGTTGGATATAGGAAGCAGTTCAATGCCTTGGCTATCTTACAATCAATAAAATTATGGGTACTACCTAAATCAATCAACACTCTTAACTTTTTCTTCTTGATATGTCCTTCTATCTTGATAGCTTGAGGAGTGGTAATTTCCTCCAACGCACTACAAGATATGGTCAGATTGATTTCTTGAGACTCGATTTGATCTTTCAATTCTTGAACATTTTTCTTCTTGATATGTCCTTCTATATTGATAGTTTGAGGAGAGGTAATTCCGTCCAATGCATTACAAGATATGGTTGGATTCATTTCTTCTATCTCAATGTGCTCTTTCACTTCTTGAACTTTTTTCTTCTTGATATGTTCTTCTATCTTGAGAGTTTGAGGAGTGGTAATTTCTTCCAATGCTTTACAAGATATGTCTGGATTCATTTCTTGATGCTTGATGTGGTCTTTCACTTCTTGAACATTTTATTCTTGATATGTCCTTCTATCTGGATATTTTGAGGAGTGGTAATTCCAGCCAATGCATTACAAGATATGGTTGGATTCATTTCTTCTTTCTTGACATGATCTTTCACTTCTTGAACCTTTTTCTTCTTCATATGTTCTTCTATCTTGAGAGTTTGACGAGTGGTAATTCTTTCCAATTCTTTAAAAGATATGGTCGGATTCATTTCTTCATTCTCTAGGGTTGGGTCATGGCATATATGCTCTTATTTTGATGTTTCTTTATCATTTTCTTACTCCTCTTCATACTCTATGTAAAATAATTTCTTCTCATCACGCTTATTACCTTTAGTGCATTTGCTATCACAATTGTAATGAAGCCCTTTTTCTCTTCTTCCTTCCATTTTTTGTGGTCTAACCCTTCTAGGTTGTGGAAGGCTACGAGAAAAAATGCTTCCATCTTTATAGTTGTGAGGGGTAGAATTCCTTGTTGCCAAAATTTTGCTTTCCACTTTTTAACAAAGCCCTTTTTCTCTTTTTTCTTCCAATTGTTGTGGTGTCTGCCTAAAGAAGGTGTTGCTCTTTGTATTCTCATAATGTGCTATAATTTCCTCCATGAAAATTGACGACGTAAGAGGTTGTTTACAAGAACAAAGCCCTTTATACCAAAAAAATTTATCTTGTTCTAAATATGAAGATGCAATACATACCTTTTGTAATAATGGTACACCATGTAGATCAAAATATTTCTCCATCTGTAGTATCCAATTTACCAGATCCTTACCATCAAACTTCCTCATCTCCCTTTTTCTTGATTTTAGGAGCTCAATCTTGAAATGATTGTAACTCTGTACTTTAAAATCTTTAATTTCTGAAATTGCGACTTGCAGTAGCCTTCTGTGTCCTCTTTCCAATGCCAATGGTCTGATTGAATTTAGATTCTCCAAGAAAGAGTTATACACAATCTCTCAAGATGACCTGATTATATAACATTTCATAATAGCGAACTTGTATGAAGTGCCACGTGTCACTGTTTTGACCTTAGGATCTGAAAAATATACATAGGAAACTACAATCCGTCCTCTTTTTGTAACTTCCTATGAAATTTCAATCTGATGCTAAAAAAAAAGGTTATAACTATTTTCCACAGGTCACCTGTTTGGAATGTAATTCGGTAGTCTGTAAAAATGCCAACTTCCTCAGATTATATCTCTGCAAATTTAGCAAAAAAGTTTTGAAATTCAGACCCGAGGATTAGAATGATCTCAACCCAAATGGGTTTTTTTTAGCTTCTGAAACGTCGCAGAAAGAAAGTTATAGCACAAATTCCATGATGACTTGTTTGGAGTAGCGAAATTCTCGAATCCAAAACTCTGATACCAAACGTTATGAAACCAGCTCACAAAAAGATAGAAAAGATAGATGAACGCCTTAGAAATAAGCCTCTTCAAGTGGGCAACATCCTTTATATTACACAAATGAAAAATTATTAGATGATACAAATGAGAAGACCTCCTTTCTATATATAGGAGTCTAAGGGTCATAATATAATTAGAGTTAACATAACAATAATAATGTAAGAGCACAATAATAATAATACAGGGACTACATGGGCACAATGATATAATAAAGGGGTTGTACTAATAAAAATAACGGGTTACGCTAGTAGTATAGGGACCTAACAATATATATAGATAGGTATATTAAACCATAAAAACGTCAAAATTTTGTTATTTCATTCCTTTAGAATTACACTTTGATTTGAATGGAGCACCTTGCAAATATAACCATGTAAACCATTAAATTTATAAAAACCTATAACACATTAGTAAATATTAAAAATTTTGATAGAAACCTTTAAAAATGTAGGCAATAATAGAGAAAAACGTAAGAAGGAATAAACCCATGGAATTCTAAAAATAAAATCCCAAAAATAAAGAGAAGCATTCCATAAATAAAGTGACACAAAAGAGACCGACTTCATTACTAATTTTAAATCCTCCAAGGTTATCACTTGTTCTTTCTTTTAGTTTTGATGAGGGTTTTAGTGGCTCTAGCTTGAATCATGTTTCATTGAAGGACTCTGCCATTTCGGCTTCCAATATCTAGTTGAAGCTTAGCTACCCATGAACTCTTATTATTCCTAGCTCATTGATGGAAGAATTTTTGAGTTTGGCAGTTTTCTCCTGTCCACCATTTCCCCTTGACAGGGCGTTAGCAACCATAAATCGCAACCATGCATGCTCTAGTTCTCCTTCTGAGTAGCATCTTCAGATTTTTGCTCATAGCATAATTTTTTTTTTTTTAAACAGTGACATCCTTGTTGTCATTAATGTTTATTTTGGGGTTTGTATGGTGGTGGTGGTGGTCCTATAGGGAATTGATTTTTACAAACAATAGAAAATAGTAAATGCACATCACTTGCAATGCCATCGGTTGAATCATTGCAGAACATTTTTATTTTTTAATCTTAGGGTAAAACATTGTGTCCACATGATTGCTAGTTTAATGTGAGCCTCAGTTATATATTATTTAGTGAAAACTTGTAAATTATTAGTGCATACTATGATACAATTAAGATTTAAAGGATGCATTTTGTTTCTAAAAAAATGGCTTATGGTATCCATTTAGACCACTTTTCTGGTCATTATTTGAAACTACCTTTCGTAGTCAATCTAGAAGAAGTTATTCATTTTATTTCATTTTCCATTTCAAATCAATGTTTCGATATTTTACAAGAGATTACAGGCTCAATTTTTTAGTGGCATCCCATAAAAATCTAATAAATTAGAAATTTCCTTTTCGAAAACCTTCTTCGAATCCTTGCAAATCTCAAGGATCAAACATATGTTCATGCTTAGTAATGCTCCTACTTTCACAGGCTTGGAAGATCCACACCTATGGCTTGATGTGTTTTACATGCTCATGATTTCAATCTTCTTTCAAAAAAAACTCATGCCTTGATCATTATAGGAGACAAATTTCCATTGAATTCTCTCCATAAGCTTGATTTGCATTGATGTTAATTTATAATTCTACCAGCATTGATGCACAATGTAACAGGGTGATCATAGAAAAGTTGAGTAACTTATTTATAAATAAGCATATGTTCCTAGTTTGTCGCCTAATTGATGAAATAAATGCAGCACTTGATCCTCATCATAGGACTTTTGTTGGGTATATGATTAAGCACTAGGAATGTATTGTAAACACACCATTTAAATGAACAAAATGTTATTTAATTAAATAAATAAGATGACCAAACCAGAAACAAAGATTCGAGTGAATCAAACCACAAAGGATATAAATATTGGCATTGAATGGGAACATGTCGAAGTATATACACACAATTTAGGCTTGGGGGTGTAGCTATTATCATGGGATTGGGCCTAGTGCAATGAAACAAAAACATGTTGGAAATTAAAATTTGGAATGGTGATATTTTGTTGTTCAAATAATAATAAGATAGTCTCTCATACCACATCATTTGCACAAATGTGCAATGTACAACATTATGTGGATGAAATGAACCTATTTCACAATTCCTTTCTTCTAATGGAATTCCTTTTTTTAAATGGGCTTTAAAGTGTTACTTGAAAGGGAAAAGTGCCAAATCTCTTCTATTCTACTCAAGAATTGTTGAACTTGGATATGAGGTTGCACAATTTTTTTTAGAATATGATATATGTTCCAAAGTAGGGTAATGAGAATGCAACACTTTTAATTAGGCATGCATATTATTATGGCAAAGTGATTTTCTCTCTCAAGGTATCTCAATATGAATTCTATGGCATCTTGTGTAGGTCATGAGAGTAACTCTTGACTTGTTGGTCTTCCTTTGCAGAGTATCGAAGGAAATTTTTGAATGTGTTGTAAAGGCTTACATGCATGATCATTCGTAGACTATGTTCAACCTTACATACATGAATGAACATGAGGAGGGCCTTCCTTTTGATTTTCACTTGGGAAAACAATATTATGATCAAGCTACCTGTAATGCTTACATCTCTGAGTGTATGGATTAGAAGGAAATATGAAGATAATTGTCTAGTAAGCTTTGTTAATACTTTTTATTGATTTGCTTCTTAATAATGAATATGTTACTATGAATGTGGTTGAAAAATAATATGTGCATATGTGCATATCAAAAAATCAAATTATAATTTGAAATATTGTTCCTTGTTTGAATCCCAAGTGCATGAAGTGACATTATTTATTTGTCATCTTTTTGCAACATTTGATCTTACCCAAGACTGATTACCTAAACTTTATTGGCTTTGGTAGGGACATGATACTTCACATCTCCCCTTGTTTAATACTAAGTTCTCAAATCCTAATTTAAAAAAGGGAATAATGTTAGTGATAGTGATAATGTCCTATGGAAATTTTTGTAACAATATGACTAATAAATGATCTTTTTTCTATTGTCCCATAAAAGATTCAATGTTGCAATGATTTATAAAACACTAAGGTAGGGATTTCAGAGAAATATATCATTATGTCTTTAATTTCTCTATGTTATGAAGCATGTGGTGCATTACGCCCTACCCCTAAAGGTGAAAAAACAATTGAGTTTCCTGGTCATCTTATTTTTATTTTTTTATCATGAATTATTTGGTGGTGGAACAAACATCTCAGATTCAAGGTAATTGTTGTTTGAAGGGAAAATTTGGATTTCCAATGTTTCAGAGCTTCAAAGTACTAAAAATTACATAAATTTCTATTTTATGAGCATGGAATTCTTCAATCTCCTCAATGAGCTAAAACCTATTTTTCCCTATTATTGAATATTCTGAATGCTACAACATAACACTAGAAACTATAAAATCTTCCCTTAATTAAGAGCAATTTGTTTCATTTAGGTGCTTGCCTTTTCAATTTAATGTTCCCAACAACGTATTTATTATAAGAATTTGTTCCTGTATTTTTTTAATTGTATTTTGGTTAACTTTGAGTAAAATTATCAAGGGAGGGTTAGAATACGATGTTGAGACTAATACCAACATTTATTGCCCTTATAATTATTAGTATAGAGGTGTTCATATACAGGCAACTTTGAGGGCATTATTCATTTTTCACTTATATGTTCACTAGTCAGCTATTTCAATACTCCCCTTTAATTATTACTATTACTTTTTTTAGGGCATAGTAAATATCAACGACTGAGAGGACATGGATTTTCTTTTGGAAAACAACATCCAAAATAGAAAATCTATGGCCATTATTCTCCACTTTGAATATCTGTCCATTAGAGCACCCAATATGTGAGTGGCATTCATATTACTGATTTTACTATCTTTTATTACTCTTATAATTGATTCAGAAATCCTGTTCCACCATTATTTGATATTATGTTCTTTTAGGCTCTTCAAGTTTAGTATTCAGTGGTCAATGCTAAGCCATTAGTTTTTCTATGAGTAAAGAGTTTGTTTCAACTCTGATAAAGAAGTTTCATTTAGTTGAAAATGTCAAGAGAGATTTCCTGTATGTATGTAAGTGTTTCATAAAAAATAAGTTAATTTTGAAATCCTAATTTAAAATAAAGAATGAGAAAGAAAGAGAAAAAAACAAACCTTATTTATTTTGTATTTATTGTATGTAATAGATAAAGGAGGGGAATCAAAAACAAACCTAGTTTTTTTTTTATCTCTTTGTATTTAATAGATATGAAGTATATATTTTCCAAATAAATATGATATGAATGTGGATTTATGTTATTAAAATAATTAGAATGATTGATTTATATTAATTTAGTTTTCTTTTAATCAATATCCAATATTTAAATCTTTTCCAAAAAATCAAAATTTAATTATTTGCTTCTTGAAAAGATCAGGCTTAAAATCAATATCTAGGGTCTACTTTTACACTATTTTAATTATTATTGGAATTATAATGGTATCAGAATTACATACATAATGTAACATGCACCAATATCTCCTCAAATGGCCCCTTTCAAGCATAACACCTTCTTCTTGATTGTTAAATTATCATATATTATGTTTGCTCTACTTGTTTCTTTTAGGAGAATGCTATCAAAAAAATGTATTAAACAAAGTCAGGCCAACTTTGATAGATTTCCTACCCATTTTATTTTTTCTAAATTAGTTTATTTCATATTTTAAAAAATGTCACTGATTATTGTGATCTAGACAATCTAAAATGTATGTCAGTACATATATTGTTTATTTGTGGTAGCATCATATGTGCTCTATTAATGAAAATTGGCAGAGTGGCTAAAACACATGAGATATCCAAGACCCAGAAATAGTTTGGGAAAAGTCCACCGCGTTTGAGAGATGTTAAAATAATTAATATTTTTAATGGAGTTCCTATGTCTAAACATAGGAAAATTAAAATATTAATGGGTATTAATATAAAAATGGGTGAGAATGTTCTAAATGACATGCATCAAGCCAAACCTTGTCTTAGCCATTTATTAGAGACTTAATCTCGGTCGTTGAAGACTCAATAGGAAAATTATAAGAGGAGGCTTGAGGGTTAACTGGAGATACACACCAAGATTGATCACTGAGTTCGAGTAATCTGGAGCGGGGTTTGCTAAGAAAATTCGAGCAACTAACCTGAATTGTAGTGAGGGGCAGTGAGTACATATCAGAGAAGCAAAAATAGTGCCAGAGCTTCAACGTAGTGACTAAGGAGGCTATGTAGAGGCAACAGTAGCCACACAGAGGTAGCTAGAGACTGAGAAGAGGCTGAGGGGCCTGCGTGGGTGATGCAAAAGGAAAGAGAGTTGACACAGAGAGGCAGAGGGCTAACATAGGGGGTTCCATAGCTATGCAAAGGCTACAGGGCAAGCCCAGAGCCCTAGAAAAGCATCGGAAGGATTTCCGTGGGGTAGATTAGTGCTGAGAAGCTGAGTATCTCCTTCCGAGAAGAGGTATTACTGTCATGTAGAAATATCTGTTGGGTGAGCTAGTTTGGCACCCTAGTTGTGCTCAAGAAATCTTCATTATAATAAAACCCCCAAAACTGCTAAACCACATTTCCTGCATTGGGTCTTTTGGGGATGATTGTCCAAAAATAATGGTGTCCTTGTGTGTTTGTATATTATTTTAGTTCATGATATGTATATGAGTTGAGACTACATTTGTGTTTATATGGATAAATAACTTGCTAAGGAATAAACAAGTAGGTGAAATAAGCCAGATAATGCATTAGGAATTTCTGACAAGTAAGATTTATAAATTTCAACATGGTATTGCAGCATTGTAGATCACAGAAGGAGTAAACACACCAGTGTAATCAGAAGTATTTGCAGTAGTAACGTTATCCTGAGAGACAATGTTGGTCCTAAGAAGAAAGCAATAGAGAAGGAGTGACGCAGTGGACCTGCATCATCATTTTGAGCTAGGGAGAGGGCCAACGCAGAGGTAGAGAGAGGTAGAAGAGGCTCACGAAGAGCCACATCATTCTATTCAGTTAGGTAAGCTTTGCACAGTTGGCTAGAGGAGGGATTCAACCTTTACCTGGATTACGAAGAGCCGAAAGGCTCAATTTCTTCAGTTGTTGGGGTATAGGGAGCTGTGGGAAGGTTATGGATTGGGAAGATGGTCAGGTGTTGTTGTTGTTGAAGCGGAAAAGTACCTAATAGAATAGAACCATGGTAAAGGGAGACGTTGCCTTGACAAATTTATAGCCATGAAATCCAGAACCAAGTTGCAATTGCAAAGAGGATTAGATAGGATCAAATCGATAGTTGGCAGGAAGATTTCTAGTAGGGAAAGCAAGGCTTAGAAGGACTCTAGGAGAGAAATTGTAGGAGGGATGTCGAGACTCAGAGGGAAGTTGAGACTTAGAGGGAGTCTAGAAGAGATGTGTAGATGGCAATGAACAGACTGAGGGATCAAGAGAGGTTAGATGGGGGCTCCAACTTTGTCATTTGGAAGGCTAAGCTCCTATCTGTTCCTAATAAACATTGCATCAAGGGCTTCGCCTTGAGAACTGTGGCTATTCCAGTCAACTTTGCTAATAATGAAAGGTATGAGGATGCAATGGTGAAGGTAAAGTGCATAATTCTTAATTGGTTCAAGGATCATGTAGTACCACATATTTCCAAGAAGAACAAGGGAAACGAGATAGGGGATACCTTGATGACATTGTATTAGGGCACTTTTGTGTAGAGGAAGATATTGTTAGAGAATCAACTAAGGTAGTATCACATGCAAAAGAGAGAGAATATAGATATATACATTAACATGTTGCAAGAGATTCAGGACCAACTTACTTCCATAAGGGCCACACCGATCAGGAATTCATGGTGAGGACTGCCCTAAATGCAGTCTCTGAGGATTGGGAGACATTTTTCCAAAGAATATTGGGTAGAGCTGATATTCTAGGATGGGAAGAGATGTGGGCATCTCTTCGTAAAGAACAGATCTAATGGTTGACCAAGGTGGGAAGTAGCAACAAAGGAGGTCGATTGAAGAAATAGGAGGAGCAGGATGTGGCTCTGGCATCTACACGACAATAGGGGAAGGGGAAGAAGAAGGACATCTCCAAAGTGAAGTGCTTCCATTATGCGGAGCTACCTGTCATTATGCAACCCACTGTTTCGGGAAGAAGAACAAGGGAGAGGCTTCTGACTCCAAGGAAGCTCTGGCTAAGGCGGCGAATGAAGTTGAGACCGATGACGACTGTACCATGAGTTCTCATGCACCTATAGAGAAGAGGTGGGCTGATATCGAGCTATAGTGAGGAGGAATACAAAAGATGAGGGGCAAGATCCTTGAGGTACCCAAACTCTTGGATCATATCTAGCTGCGGGAGCCCCGAGTGATAGTAGCAAGATAACGAATGTTGATAGAAGCAAGATGTGGATGGAGCGACAATGGCAGTGCTAGAGTGGTGGGATCTATTACAGTGCAGTGGGATTTGCAACAACATAGAGAAGCACAAAGTTGGTTGTAGTAATGCGACAAGCACATAGGTGTTGCAACACTACAGGGGAAGTAGAGGGAGCACAGGATAGCAGTAGAGGTATCTTTAGCATCAGGGGGCTTCTTGACTAACAAGGATGTCAATAGCTGGGTAGATTAGTTACTTACTTCACGGTAATTGAGTTGCAGTGCAACAGTTATCAGTGGTAGTGCTATGGGCAGCATGATGCAACATGTTGAGAGAGTGTTGCAGTGCAGATGTAGTGTTGGGAGGAATGACCAGCAATAACATGGATGTAAAGGGAGCTGCACTATAGATGTAGACGTGGCACTGGAATTTCCATATGGAGTAGTATAAGAGGCATTAGTGCAGTGTATGTAGGCCAGTACACCCAGCATCAACACAGGTATCGGTGCTGTAGGATCAGTGTGATGTTTAGTGGTGGAACATTACTAGAGAATATTCCTCGCTAAGACGGAGTGTTGATTTGGGGTAGCATGGAATGCGCTCTAGCCATGAAAATTGGTGGGGAGGCTAAAGCACGTGAGATATCCAAGACCAAGAATGGTTTGCGAAAAGTCCACCTGATTAGGGATATATTAAAATAATTAATGTTTTTAATGGACTTTCCAAGTCTAAACTTAGGAAAATTAAAATATTAATGGGTATTAATATAAAACTGGGCCCGAATATTCTAAATTACATGGATCGAGCTAAATCTAATCTTAACTATTGATTAGAGACTTAATCTTGACCATTGAAGACTTAGCAAGAAAAGTATAAGTGGAGGAGGCTTGAGGGATAGTTGGAGATAAACACCAAAATTGATAAGTTAGTTCAATTTTTCTAAAGCGGGGTTTGTTGAGAAAATTCGAACAAGTGATCTTAGTTGTAGTGAGGGCAGTGAGTACATAGTAGAGAGGTAGAGATGGTGCCAAAGGGTTAGCATAGTGACTGAGGAGGCTACGAAGAGGCCATAGGAGCCACACAGAGGTAGCTCGAGACGCGAAGAGATAGAGGGATAACACAAGGGGTTCTAGAGCTACGTAGAGGCTAGTAGGGTTGACACAAAGACTTGGATAAGCATCAAAATTATTTTCGTGGTGAAAATTAGTGTTGAGGAGCTAAATATCTACTTTAGGGAAGAGCTATTACTACAGTGTATAAATCTTCGTTGGCTGAGCCAGTTTGCCACACTAGTTGTATGCAATAAATCTGCATAATAATAAAACCCTCATAACCGATGCATCGTTTTTCCTGCATTGGGTTTTTCGGGAACGATTATCCAAAATAACGACATCCCTTGTATGTTTTTCTATTATTTCACTTTGATAGATTGCCTGCTTATTTTTTTTTTTCTAAGGTAGTTGATTTCCTATTTTAGAAAGTGTAATTGATTATTCA
>APFE031758203.1:102483-147941 GCA_000404065.3 Pinus taeda | reverse complement strand
TATATATTGGTATTTTGTTTTCTCGAAATTATTTTTTATTCAATTTTTAGAAGGGTCTATTAGCATTTTCAAATTCAAAATATTTATGTTTTGATCCCATCTATCATCTTTAATCATCATAAACAATACGAATACATTACAATTTTATCAAGCAATTCTGTTTTTTAATCTATAAGGTGTAGGTCACCTATTCATATGCACATAAAATGTTTGCATGCTTTCTAAGAACTCAGTTAAGAAGCACTCATGGTGATACCCAGTAATGTTTTTTCAAGTCTGGATGTTTGAGCAATATCATGTTTAAAATTGAAAATTTTTATGTGCCAATTAGAAAAGACAAACAATTCATGGAGATAACTTTTCCCATGTCCACTATATTAATACTAGTGAAAGAAAAAAAGAAACCATAGCTTCAGAGATAGAGGTGGGCCATAGTGACCTTGTGCTAATTATCATCATCTTTAAGGGAAATGGGTTGTTGGGAACACTTTCCACGCTTGTGTTTTCAGTGTCCATTGTGTCTTAGTTATTGAAAGTCCTCTCGTGTCTTGGTTCTTTCTTTATATATCATTGAATTTTTATATTAATTTTTAGAGGATTCAAAAGAATTACATTCTAAAGATATGTATATTCATGGAGCCCATATGAGAACTATACAGTAGACTGTGTGTTGGCTTCATCATGTCCAGCCCCTTTGTTGAATCTCCTACTCTATTTGATTTTTATTTTTAATCATCATAGAAATTATAATTCCTATTTTTGTCAATATTTACTACAGATATATATACAATTTTTAAGTTCTTCAGTGATTTCTTTCATCTCGAAATATGTATTAGAGGATCCATAGAACATGGGGACTTTGGATTTATAATTTGGTTAGTATGAACTTTAAAAAATTGGATTTGATGTTATTTTTTAGGTGGTTGAGCATATTAACAATGTGAAAGTTGCTTGCTTATTCGAATGTGTTATGAATTTATTGGACAGTTGTTTGTGGCAGCTCAACCAATGAAACCTATAAGAATAAAGTTTTATAATTTTATTAAAGTTTTAGAATTTAGAATTTATAAAGTTTCAAGGTCTAATTCTTTAAAGGGTGTTAGTTCAATGAAAGAGCTCATTTTTACAAGCAGGTGGTTGGTGGTTCAATTCCATCATGCCCTAATATTCATATAGAATGGATGAAAATTGAGATGCAATGTTGGATGCAAAGAGTGATGCAAAACTTGGTGAAAAAACAAATGCAAAAGTGGATGTAAAAATGGCTCAAATTGAATGTAACATTAGACACAAAATGGGATGCAAATGTGGAAACAACGCATGATTTAACATAGGATGAAAATTTGGATGCTCAAAAGGTTGTGAAATTGGATGCAAGAAGCAGTGTTAAAAATGATGCAAAATTGGATGCAGCAAATGATGCAAAATATGGTGCAAAATGGGATGAAAAAAAGGGAGACAAATCCAATGTAAAAGTGGATGTAAAAAATGGTCCAAAAAAAGATGCAAAAATGGGCACAAAAATGGATGAAAAATTTGGTGCTAAATCAAATTCAAAATATGGTGCAAAGATAGGCACCAAAGTTGGTGCAAAACTAGATGCAATAATAGGTGAAAAATTAGAAGCAAAAGCTAGTGTAAGACTAGATGCAACACTTGAAGTAAGACTAGATGCAAAAAAATGACACAAAATGGATGCAAAAAAAGGTTCTCAATTGGATGCAAAATATGGTGCAAACTTGACGTAAATGATGGTAGAAAAATGGAAGAAAATAATGACACAAAATAGGAAGCAAAAAAGATGAAAAGAAATGCAAAAAATGGCACAAAACTAGAAGCAAAACTTGTGATAAAGTTAGATGCAAATCTTGGTGCAAAATTTGACACGAAAAGTGATGTATAATCTGGTGTAAAAAAGGATGCAAAATCTAGCGTGAAAAAAGATGAAAAATAAGGTGCAAAAAATGATGCTTTAAAAAATGTACAATAAAGCCAAATTTAGCACCAAGTTTCTCATCCCAAATTTAAAAAAAATCCACTAAAATATGGCGCTAAATTCAATGAAAAAATAGTTCAAAATTAGAAGAAAGACTTTTCGTCAAACTAGATGCAAATCATGGTGCAAAATTGGAAGGAAAAATTGTCATATAACGTGCTACAAAACTACATGCAAAAGGTGGTCCAAAATTATATGCTAAACATGGCACAAAAATGTGTGCAAAATCTAACACAAAAAACGATGAAAAATCTAGCAAATCAAAGGACGTTTTAAAAATTGTAAAATAGAGCCATATTTTGTGGTAGTCTCCTCATCGCAATTTGAAAAACAAAGGCTCTAAAATCTAGAGCTAAATATGGCACAAATTTCGTACATTGTTGTATTGTTTCTAGAAATATAAACACATCGACATATTTTCTTGCTAATCATGTTTTAGATATACATTTGCAATGAATGTAAATAAATTTCAATACACATGACATCTATTGAAAGCATAAAAGGAGCACATAATCATTGAAGGTATATCTATATATGTATATATGTATATAGACCTAGACATAGACATAGACATAGACATAGACATATGCGTATGCATATGCATATGCATTGCATATCATATGCATATGCATATACATATATATATATATATATATAATAATATATATAAAGTTTAGTTTTACAAAATTTGTGCCCATGATACATATGGCCACATGGCCAATATAAAATACTACATGAAAATATCCAAGTATATTGATCAAAGTGCTCATGATAACAAGCCACTACATGAGCTATATTGCACATTAGTCTACCAATATGGCTAGGCACTCCTATAGTGTGTTGCTCAAGTTGCATATGGATCTAGTCGATCACCGTCTCATATATCCCGTGTGTCAACCCATCAATCTGGGGCTCCACCTCTGTTAGGATCTTGACTACATTAATATCTCGCAGTGCATCCCCCCCTACTACAACAACCTGTATTGTTTCTACTGTCACATGTGGTTGTTCTCCTAAATGACGCAGATATAAATTACTTATTGACCAAACAAGCCCAATATCGGCATGAACAAATTAATAGTTTAGTCTTGGAAACATCAAAAACACAAAAAAATTGTAAAACTAACAAAATTTAAATGTTTGAAATATATTACCAATAACACCCATCACTCACCCTCAGGAAGCATGAACTCATGGTCATCATGAAAGTCGATCCCTGCATATAGATAATCATTTATCTTAATCAATGGTCTACGCCGCCATCCAAAGAGGACTTGTGAGAAATTGATCGTTGTTGCACATGCATGTCGGGACATATGATATATCCACCTCCTCATCCATGGAACCTTTGTATCAATGGGCTCGAATGTAATCTATTGAGGTTGTAGTAATGGAACACATTCTATAGCAAAAGAGACCAATATGGAACTATATCCACAATTTTTTAACTTTCCCTCTCTTGATTAGACATTTGTTCTTTCATGTTCATCAACACTCCCTCACTCCAGTTGAATATTTTTGGCTCCAAACAATCCACACCATACTGCATATATGATATTCTACCTACATGAAGTGTCGAGCTACGCACCAATATGGTAATGATGAATAAGATAATTCTTAAGGGAAAATGGATTACATATTTTATGTTGATATTTTCATCTCTAGTTGGCTTGGATCGAGGTCTTTAGTAAGTAGTGATTTAATCTTTCATTGTTTGTCCACCCCTTCTCCCACCTATGAGAGAGATGGAGGCACCCCTCATGGATAAACATGTGAGAAAATATATGTCTTCTAGTGTTATCTCGAGCAGATGTTCCCCAAATCTGAACACATGTGCTTGCACATCCCATACATGAACAAGATACACTAGTAACTACATCTATTTACTCATGTTAGGAAGCCTTAAGAATTTCAAAAATCCATATTTTTTTGTGCCTCGATGGTAGTAGGACCATTAGATGCATTTAAATATTATTCTTCATGTTCCCTTTATCTCGCGATAAAGATAATTTTGTGCTAATGAAGACATGAAACATAAAGAAGAGACTCGATAGGATGCTTTCCATCCAATAGATTCGAAAATTTTGAAGTGAAATTGGCAAACAGATATTATATTTTCACCCAACACACCCTCAAGAGGAGAGACAGTGCATTGCACCCCTCTCCTGCATTATATTCTCACTTCGCTGCAATGCACCTTTTGACCATCTGAGCCTACATTAGTACTAGGATGAGATTTTCAATACTGAGGGCCCTAAAAATGCCTAAAGCTTGAATGAAAACACAAAATGGGACCATGAATTGAAAGAGATGGGTCCTATCTATTACATGGAAGTGACAGTGCTTGAAATAATCCATTAGATTGACCACAATCAGATGTAGAAGATCAAGGGAAAAAACTACTCAGAACTCTCACTATTGAAGGTAAATGTGAAATGGTAAATATGAATAGCCATTTTGAATATTTATGGTTGTTTCTTCCATTATTTTGTTCATTTTTAGTGTTTTCTCCTAGTTACAACCCATTTTTACCATGAAATAAGTATTTTCAACTGTTTTGTGATATTCTGAGCAGGCCAACAATTGTTTAACGAATTTTGTCGTCTTTGGAACATATTTTTTTGACCGAGGAGCACACTTTTATCACCTTTTCGAGATCTGTAGACTTAAAAAAAAAGAACACCTTGGAGTCCTCTTTCATCTCTTTTTATACTTCCAAAATATGAAAAGATTGTCGAGCACTTGTCTTTTTGAGATTGTTAAAGTAAATGAAAATATGTCTACTCAATATAAGTTTAACCCTTTTCTAGATTGAGATAGACTACTTACAAAAAAACAATACCCTAGCCAAGCATGAATAAGACATTCCCTTGGGTATTATTTTCTACCTTTTTGGGCCTGAGGGACTATCTATGGAAAGGAACATCTAGAGTTTTATTTTTTGCCTCTTTTTCAAACTCTCTAAACATGAAAGATATGTTAAGTTATACCTTTGTTGGACTTGTTAAAATGTCGAACATTGATGGGATTTTCTTTCATGATGGGACCAAACCACGCCTTCGGTAGGTTCGTTAAATATTCTCAAAGGGACTCATATAAATGATGAACCTATATATATATATCATATGTTATCTTCCTCAAGTTTATTAAAAAATAAATAGGTACTGACCATTATGGTTGGTGAAATTGGGAAAATGGGGTACTCCATTTGTTAATGACAGTAAGTCGCTCTTCAACACGACACTCTTCCATTTCATCTCCATGGTTGTTAGATTGGGAAACTTTCTTGTCTTTTGGTTTATCATACATTTTCAAAGCCTCTGGTTTTGGTTTTGGTTTTGGTTTTGGTTTGATGTTTCCGACTCCATTTCAGTGTCATTGTTATGTTCAAGAGAAGTCATTTAGTCAATATCTAATACAATAATATTAAGCCTTCATTCCATGTTTTCCTTTCCTGATTTAGTTCTGTCTCAGCATCATTCTCATCATTTTGTCTCAAATCATCATACCCATTTCTTGTCATTGATGGGGGATACATCAAGTCCCTCTTACAATAGTTCACTTCCTCTTGACATCAACTCATTATCTAGGAAGTTAACTTAGAAAGATCCGTTGGTACCTTGGTTCTTGCATACATCAATGGTAAATTTCCTCGCTCTTGGTGACAGGTTTACATCATTGGCCTTCAAACGAAATATTTAGTGTGGTGTTCAACATTAGCTAATTTATTCACACCGTATGGCTTATACAAGACTACCTTGAGAGTCATTTACATCAATGGTGGTTTATCTTGCATTTGTTAACTACTTACATCATTGGCCAATAATTAGATAGTGTCTACCATGTTCGACTCAAGTTCATTGATTCACATTGGCCAGGTATGTGAACAAGATAGAGGACCCCGAATCTAGTTTCATTCTTCCGAGCTGCAATTTCAAGAGTAATATAAGATCTCAATGTATGATGGCTATGATAATAAAAACAATCTATTGGGAATCATGACTATCTTTAGACCAAAACTGCAGGTGTTAGTCAACAATCGCATTGCCAGAGATAAGGATCCACGATAGGTAGTTATTCCATGTCACGAAACACACAGGGAGTGTTGGTTTATCTAATGTCCAACAATCTGCCGCACCAATGTGAGTCGAGTGTGTCTCGAACTCATGACATACACTGTGATACCACTAGTTGGGAATCATGATTTTTGTTAAACCAAAACCAGTACGTGTTAGTCAATGATCACATCACCAAATCGAAGGATCCATGAGAGGCAGTTAGTCCATGTCACGAAACACACAGGGAGCATTGTTTTATCTAATGTTTGACACAACCATCTAGTCATGGGTCCACCATCAGCCATCTATGAACGTGTCTTTGATCATTGTACATGTAACGTTAGCTTATGCGGTAAGTATGGATATGCATCCCTTAGAAAATATATCATGATGTAAATGTATTGTAACATATGATGATCTCTCTGGTTTTTGTTGATCCTTACTTGTCACAAGGTAAAGCACTTCAATCATCAAATATCATCTTTAACTTTATGCTTTAGGTGGGAATCTGTTATAGGCCATTTTGCCACATTTGGTTAATAGGCTTGCAAACTAGATCAATCAAACTCCTTTGAACCCTTCTCATCATCCTTGCATAAATCCCTAAGAGTTACTCATTCTAATCCCTATGTTTTTTCCTAGAAGCACCTTGTTTCAGTCATTTCAAGGAGCAATGCACACAGGCCCCTTACTAGCCAATGTTGACTACCAAGTTTCCCTACTATAAACATGTGTTGATCACCAACAGGTTGTCGAGTTTTTGATTTGTGTTGTTTCTAAAAATTTGGGAAAACAAAAAATTATCCGAAAGCTTCCTCTTCCAGAAGCTTCCAGGATCCATTGTAACCGTTTACCTCAGATAAAATTCTTGAATCCTATCCTATCCAACCTTGCATTTTTCATCCCTTATCCCTTGAGCTCATCCTCCCATCAAGAGTGGATCTCAAGCCCAGATTGGTAAAAGGATAACAATTCATGAACTCCCTCCTTCACCTATATATTTACTGCCATTCATAAAAAGGGATTAGACTTTGGTGAGTGATTATACCCTTGTGCTGCTGATGTGAGAGATATCATTCATGGCATCAGGGTTATTAGAGGTGCATTTTATGACAAGGAAAGGACTAGTCAACTTGAAGGAGCTCTTGATCAAAACCTATTTTTTATTTTAACTCAGTCCATTTATATTAATGTGAAGAGTTATTTGTTTTCCTATATATGATGTTATGGTTTCATGTAGCTCAATACCATCTTGATCTATTGAATAAATTGATTAAATGATGCCACAAAGATTTTGTGGATTGTTGGCTTGTGTTTTCCAACTGTACATGATCTAATTATAGTGATCGAAGCTAGGATTGGAGCATTCAAGCCAAGAAACAAGAAATGCATCTAACAAATTCCAAGTAGCATTCATCTTGTTATTTATTTTATTTAAGGAAAAAAATTGTCTCCTTATCTTTATTTTGTTCTAGGTTAGTCCACTAGGCCTAGGGAAGATACCTCTGTCCGTAGTAATAAATTCTACATAACAGTAAGTGCTACCACTTGTATAAACTGATGCAACGAAATGGAACAAGCCCTAAACATGATGTAATAAATTTAAATTAGTTTGGTCTAGATTCTAAGGAGCTTAAATATGGTACTAGATGCAAAATTTTTAGACACTAGACATTTTAACATTAAACATAATTTAATAATAGTCTCACTAGTCAATTTGTAACAGTGAGAGTTAAATGGAATTTTCTAAGATTTAAACAACCAAGTGTAGGAATACAATGAAGTGTGAATAAATCACCATTATTCGCACTCCCAAACAAGTTGATGCATTTAATGTACATATGCTATGGCTCACTTCGAAATCTCACTCTCAACTTTGTTTCTTTTAGCATTGAAAATGCCCATCTTGGTAGATCTCTCACACATAGACTTTTCCCCATTCTACCATTGAACCTTGTCTCAGTAGTTTTTGATTATGATAATTCATTTATAACTAGAATTCTTCATGACAATATAATAATAGTTGGCGAGGTCTAACTTAATTGTAGAAGCAATACAACCATGCTGTTAGGCCCCTATACTAGTAGTGTAACCCCTTATTGTTATTAGTACAACCGCCTTATTATATTGATGTACCCATGTAGTGCCCATATTGTTACTATTGTGCCCCATAGAAGCCCACTATTGTTTATATTGTGCCGTTACAATTATTATTGTTATGCTGGCTCTTAATTATGTTATGACCCCTTAGACTCTTATATATAGAAAGGAGGTATTTTCATTTGTATCATCCAAGAATTGTTCATTTATGTAATGTAAAGGAGGTTGCCCACTCAAAGAGGCTGAATTATAAGGCGTTGATCTATCTTTTCTATCTTTTTCTGAGCTGGTTTCATAACATTTGGTATTAGAGCTTTGGATTCTAGGGTTTTGCTACTCCAAATAGGTCATTGTGGCATTTTCGCTACAACTTTTTTCCTGCGACGTTTCGAAAGCTAAAAAAAAACCATTTGAGGATAAATCGCATTGAACCTTGGGTCTAAATTTCATAGCTTTTTGCACTATATTTGCGGAGATATGATCTGAGGAAGTTGGTCTTTTTGTAGACTCTTGAATTACATTCCAAATAGGTGACCCGGGGAAAATCATCATAACTTCCTCTCTGAGCATCGGATTGAAATTTTGTAAGAAGCTACAAAAAGAGGACACGTTGTAGTTTCTTATATTCATTTTGCAGAGCCAAAAGTCAAAACAGTGACTCGTGGCATGTCGTACAAATTCACTCTATTGAACTAGTGTATAATTAGGTCACTATGGGAGATTTGGCATAACTCCTCCTTGGAGAATCCAATTAGGATAAGACTAGTGGAATTGGAAAGAGGACACAAAGAGCTACCATAGATCTCAATTTCATAACTTAAAGATCCAAAAGTACAAAGTTACAGTTGTTCCAATATCGAGCTCCTAAAATCAAGAAAAAGCAAGATGAAGAAGTTTGATGGCAAGGATCCAGTAAATTGGATACTTCAGATGGAGCAATATTTTAATCTACATGGTGTACCACTATTACAAAAGGTACGTATTTCATCTTCATATTTAGAACTGGATCAATTTTTATGGTATAAAGGGATTTGTTCTTGTAAACAACTTGTTACATGGTCAATTTTCATGGAGGAAATGATAGCACATTATGAGGATATAAAGAGCAACACCTTCTATAGAGAAACACCACAAAAATTGGAAATAGTAAAAGGGCTTTGTTACATATTGGAAAGTAAAATTATGGCAACAAGGAAGTCTACCCCTCACAACTATAAAGATGGAAGCGTTGTTTCTTCTAGCCTTCCACAACCTACAAGGGTTATAACACAACAATTGGAAGAAAAAAGAGAAAAAGGGCTTTGTTACAATTGTGATAGAAAATGCACTGAAGGTCATAAGTGTGCTGAGAAGAAATTATTTTACATAGAGCATGAAGAGGACAAAGAAAAGGATCAAGAAACATCAAATAAAGAGGATATATGGCAGGACCCAACCCCAAAGAAAGAAGAAATGAATCATACCATATCTTGTAAAGCATTGGTAAGTATTACCACTCCTCAAACTCTCAAGATAGAAGGACATATCAAGAAGAAAAAGGTGCAAGAAGTGAAAGATCACAACGAGAAAGAAGAAATGAATCCAACCATATCTTGTAATTCATTGGTCGGAATTACCATTCCTCAAACTATCAAGATAGAAGGGCATATGAAGAAGAAAAATGTTCAAGAAGTGAAAGATCACATCAAGCATCAAGAAATGAATCCAACCATATCTTGTAAAGGATTGGAAGAAATTACCACTCCTCAAACTCTAAAGATAGAAGGACATATCATGAAGAAAAAGGTTCAAGTAGTGAAAGATCACATCGAGCGTCAACAACAAGTTCTCCAATTTTTAAAGGATAGCGCCACTTTGGTGCAAAATCGAATGAAACAACAGGTAGATCAACATCGTAGTGAAAAAATGTTTTGATGTAGTTTCTTGGGTATTTTTACTACTTCATCTCAAGCAAGCTATTTATAAGAAGGAAATGTTGGCAATACTACATGCGCTTAAGAAATATCAACCTTACCGAATGGGAAGACACTTCAAGGTAAAAATGGATCATGATAGTCTTAAATACTTTTTAGAACAACTATTATTTTTAGAAGAATAGGAAAAGTGGGTCACAAATATGTTGGGTTATGACTTTGACATCATTTATAGAAAGGGGAGCAAAATTTTGTTGCAGATGCACTCTCAAGAAAGTATGAGGATGTCGAGGCATTGTTTTGTGTTATTTCTATTATTGACCCAGATTGGATAAACAAAGTAAGGGATGAATGGAAGAAGGAAGAATAAGTCTGGCCACTCATTCAAAATTTGTGAAAAATCCCAATTCAAACAATATTGACAGAACTTGAACATGAAGGAAAAATCATATTGGAACATGGAGCAGTCACAGAAACAAGAACCCAACGGCTACGATATCGATCAATTTCAGACTATGTCATCAAGTGGAAGAACTTACTTGCTGAAGACTCCACATGGGAGGACAAGAATTTTATACAGAAGCATCAAGAACTACTCAAGTGTTGGGGACAACACTTTTTGAGGGAGAGGGGCATGTTAGGCCCCCATACTACTAGTGTAACCCCTTATTGTTATTAGTACAACCCCCTTATTATATTGATGTACCCATGTAGTGCCCATATTGTTACTATTATGCCCCATAGAAGCCCACTATTGTTATTATGACCCCTTAGACTCCTATATATAGAAAGGAGGTCTTTTCATTTGTATCATCCAATAATTGTTCATTTATGTAATGTAAGGGAAGTTGCCCCCTCGAAGAGGCTGAATTCTAAGGCGTTGATCTATTTTTTCTATCTTTTTGTGAGCTGGTTTCATAACGCATGCAAATCTAGATTTCGAAATCGATCAACTAGAATAACCCAGATCACATCATAAAAAATGTCGCTAACCCTATAGGCGTTGTACATGTTTCTAGGAAATATTGTTTTCCCCACATGACCACTACCGTATACTTCAATTATCGGAATTTAGGGAGCTTCGATAACCTAGTTATTTAGCTTTATCTTTCCCTCTTACATTGTGGCAAAGGAAACCTACTGTGTACTATAATACATTAAAAAAAAAATTAGAGCTCATTAAAGAGAAAATTTAAATCTTCGTTCCACTCGAGAATACTTTGATAATGATGTTATAAACCTAAAATGTTAATACATTGTGCATAAGGTGAAGGTGTAGAGGCGATCCAATAGGGGGGGTCTTCGAGACGTCTGCATTCTGCACATTGTATGAACCTTATGCCCTCAACGCCTGTGCGAGTGGCCTAGAACTCTATCAGTTCTAAGATCATTCAACATATCAAACAAAAATTTCTTCATTGTTTTCGTTGCATGCCTTTCGACTTAAAATAATTATTGGTAGCGTGTAGGATGGTTTTCATTATCACAAATAATTCACATTTAGTTTGGTTCATATATCGATGATAATAAAGCAACAAAAAAGTGCAAAGAACATGGAGTAGATGGTTGTCAAATTTCAATATTTGTTTTAGTGTGGATTCAACACCATCAACGATCATTGTGACACCCAAGATCTTGAAGCTTGACAAATGTACCGCAGGTTTTCAATACTTTCTACTATATTTTCTAGAAGTCATGCCAAATTTTCTATTTTTTTGGGTGGAATTGTGGGTTATTTAGACAAAGTGAATTATTTCCAATACTTCCCATAAACATCGACTCTTCTTTTTTAAAGTTATATTTATTGGGTGTGTACTATAAAACAAATTCCACATGAAGAATAGTAACACATAACATAAATAAACAAACAAAATGTCAAATTATAAAATAACATTATAATTTCAATATTTGTTTCCAAGACAATGAATTTCTTGCTAGAAAATGGTGAAAAAATATTCAAAAAGCATGATTGTGGGAGTGTCTGAATCATTTTTTAATGGAAAAAATGGATTCAACACCATAAGCAATCATTGGGGTACCCAAAATTCTAAATCTTGAAAGCTATAACCTAGTTTTTCATAAATTTCTACTAGATTTTCTAAAAATCATGTTATAATTTCTATTATTTTCCAGGAAAAATTGCGGCCCCTTTAGAATAAGTAAAGTATTTCCACTACTTCCTATCAACACTGACTTTTCTATTTTGATTTCTATTTATTGAGAGTGTCTTGTAAATTAAATTTCAGATGCAGAATAGTAACAAATGGTGATAATTTAGCATATCGATAAATCTATACTTAAAGTACATTGAAAACATTACTAATTGAGCTAATATTTTTAAAGTACAAAATAGAAATGGCTAGTAGAGGAAGGAAATAAATTATTTGCATTAAAACAATTAATTCACTTGCGTTTATCGATGAGAGCTTTCATTGGCCGATTATATATTAGTGATATGTGAATCAATCAACGAAAGAGAAGAATAACAATCATATTTGGTCTAGTAAATTAGTGAATGATGCATGCATTATAGAAGTGTTTGATTTCAAAGAAATTGTTCATTTGTGTCCACAAAATTTTGATCCAAGAACAAGAAAAATTATGCTAGCAACAAAGAATACTCCTATTCCTTTGACCTTGAAGGCATTCATATGCATATTCAAGCTATTGAACCTGGATATATGTTTAAAAAAGTGAAAAGAAAATAGTTTTCTAAAGTCTTAAGTAGGGGGCATGGACATCAATCAAGAATTTATTTCTCCAACCTTCTGGATTCCTTTTGGTCTTTCCATTTTAGATATTTCTTTGTTTAGAAAATTGCTTAGAGACTTCTTTTTTATATGTTCCCATGCGATGGGATAAGAAACTATGACCCATGTCCCGAAACCCATTCCTTATATGTTTTATTATCCATATAAAAAATATTATCTACTTGTTTGGGTTGAACTTATTTCAAATGAATTAACTTTTAAGTTAGTGAATTCGTTCAAAGTAAATAGAATAGTAATGATGGCATAGATCATAACAAACCTCATCCTGAGTCATTCCTTTCATGACTTACTGCAAAAACCTAAATTTAATTCTAATGAAGAACCATTATAGTTCTAGTATCCCATAGTGTGGAAGCAAGAAGGTACTTTAATTTTTTGTCCAATCCAAGATAAATTTTTTAAGTAAACCATTTACATGATAACTTCACAAGAGTTGCATAAATTATCTTCCCAAGAGCAATTTTTCATGTGGGGAAAGGGGTACATGAAGAAAGAGAAAATAATACAGTTGTTAACATTTATGGGTTTTAATGTAAACCATTGTTTCTTCCAAGAATTGTTATATATATATATATATATATATATATATATATATATATATATATATATATATATATATATATATTTATATTGTTTTCAAATATTTAGAATAATACCATGGCTGGCTAGTTATATATGAATAGAAAAAGAAAAAAAATTATTTATTTTCCATTTACCATTGCACAAGTAATTGTGAAGAATGAAACTCATGTTGTAGAGCTTGCAAATTCTTCGTATTAATTTTATTTAAAATAATTTAAATTTTGATGAAAATTTCACAGATAAGGCCTATTTACCACACATCTAAGTGTTATTAAATACATGAACTTGTTTACAAGAGTTTAAGAGAAAAGCGAAGAGAGCCACAAAACAAAAATCAAGAACTAACAATGAGTATTGGAGAATTTTTTTAAGAAGTGAGCATCAAGACAGAAACAAAGTACAAGAAAATAGGTGCAAACCCTACACAAAAATCTTCACCTTGCACATCCAAAAAAGGTCTCACTTCATCTTCTATCATAAAAAGAGAAAAGGTATTGTAGGTGAAAAATTGATTAAAAGTTAGCTATCAGCTAGCAGACATGATGAGGAGCCTTGTTGGAAATTCATTCTATATAAAACCCACATCATTGAATAAGCCAAATCCAAAAATATTTTGAAAACAAGAAGCATAGAACAAGCTATGAATGTGGAAATTGTAAGCTCTATGATATCTAATTGGGCCAATAGTTGTTTAGTAGAAAATTAGAGAATAACAGAGGAAATTGTCAAAGAAGAATCTACTTTCGATGATCACCCTATTTCTTTGCAAGATGCAAACTATGATAAGGATAGTAAGGAATTACTAACTAAAAAAGCAAAAGTCCATAATAAAAAAAATTTATTGATAAAGTAGAAATGAATGTGTGATGTATTTGGAATTGCATCTAGTGGACTCATCAGATTCAATCAAGCTACTAGTAATTCACTTGTAGTTTCTATTAGCCAACAAGAAGCAGAGAACCTAATACTGTAAGCAAGAATAAAAGAGCTAGAAGATGATATAAATCTAGCTCCTTTATTGATGACTCAACTCACAATATGAACCCTACAATCTGCAATTTCTACTTCCAGCACATCCCATGGACCTAATAAAGCTATGAAACTCCTTAATTCATATTATCATTAATATATGTCAATGATTAGAAATTGTTAAACATGCATGGAAAGAGACCTCTGATCTGCTACTTTTAGCATAGGAAATCAATTCAGTTTCATATTTAGTTAAAATTAATGTTAACGAAGAAAATAGTTTCATTAGCAATGACTTATTTACTTTTAGTCAAAGGATTGAATTGATATATGATTTGGATGAAAAAAATAGAGAATTCCTAAATGTTAATTGATGAAGCAAATTAAAGATGGATGGTCTAAAAGAATTAGCACATTAGAAAACCTTCTTTCTAAATGTGAAAGAATACAAAATAAAAGAAGTTATGTGTTTTTAAAAGTCAAAAGATACAGTAATAGTCCGATTGGAAAGGATAAAAGAGTCAATGAAAATATAGTTTGATGATATGACCTATTTCACAATAGAATAAATTAGAAAATGGATAATTTCATTTGTTAGTATTAAAATAACGAAGTCAGCCTCATTTCTCAATTACAAAAAGAAGTTATGGAGTGTTAAATCTTAGTAAGAAAAGGCTTCATTTGACTTTTTCCTTAGTCCAATGGAGAAATTTGAACTTCCACTTCAACAAGATGACTTGAGTTGTAGTTAACAGGAGTGACATGGCCAAATCAGTCAATTAAGTTAGGCAATTCAAGTTTGTGGGAAAGAAGTAGAGTTGTGTATGAGTTGATTGCTAAGATCTAGTTACCTAGTGGAGTTATATTTAGTAAAACTCAATTATCTGAGCTCTAGTATAGAATAGAGCAAGTATGAGTTTAGTTAAGAAGTTGTAACTATTGTTAACTCATTGATCTCTTAGTTAACTAGTCAAATTACTAAAAATAGCCCTAGTCATGAATGTAGTTTCAATTGCCTAGTGGAGTGGGGAGAAAAGGCATAATTTTAATAATTTGTATACTAGTGAGTGTATAGAATTTTCATTTAGAAGGTGAGATAATTCTCTTGGGATTTGCATAAGGAAATATGAATTTTCCTATATTTTAGGAGAAATAATTGTGCAACGAAATAGGAGGAAGTAGAAGGCCTATTTTTCCTAAGTATTGGGCAGAGTAGACTCAGGAGGAGGATATTGGTAATCCAGCGCAAGTTGAGCTCCAATAATTTAATTTGGCATTGTAATAGATCATTGTTCTCATCTTGTTTAATATAAATAGAGAAGGATTTTTTCCAAGTTGGGTTCCCCAATAAAAAAAATGTGTTCATTGAAGTAGAATACCTATTTGCCTATGTATTGGGAAGAGAAAATACAGGAGGAGGAGACCAGTATTGTAGTGCAGGTTAGGCTTCAAGCATTGAATTTGTCATTGTAATAGATCATTTTTCTGATATGATTTAACACAAATAAAGGAGGGGTTTTCCCCAGTTGGATTCCCTACTAAAAATTGTGTTCATTGTGATTGGAACATTACATGTGTTTCTATTATTAGTTTTCCTTGCACATAATTTAGTAGAAGAAAATTGTCTCTATAGATTTTAGTATGATTTCATTACAAGCTACAAATTTCAAGTTATTTCTACATGGAGATTGAGAATTAGGTATTCAATCAACATGTTAATATAGAGGCTACAATCGATCCAACATAAGATTTTATTAAAGTTGCCTTGGAGAGATTTTTTCAAGACATCATGGATCCAAAAGAGAATTGATAGTCAAACAATTACCATATATGCCTTCACATACTATAATTTTCCTTAAATATTGACATTATTTTTATGTTTACTAGTGTTTAAATATTGGGAATTTTTAATTGTGTTAATGTCACCTATTCTAATTATCTAATGGAACTTCTTGTTTTTTTTGTAATTTCCTTTTTCCATGTTATGATTCATGGTATCCCAATCTTAGTCCCATTGGGACAAATGCATTTACTTTGACGATTAGGTAGCAATATTTTAATAGTTGATCTAGACATCAACTGTAAATGTGGGTTTTGTTACATAATATTCCATCTGCATGCACATTGCTTTTACTAGATACCTTTGTTTAGGAGATAAATTATGATTTATTTATTATACTCATTTTCCCCAAAATGTAGGACCAAATAGTTAAAGAGAATATGTGAGAATAACATAGTCAATGAGCTCATGAAGTGAGTTGTTGAACATTTTAATTATGGATGTAAGTGACTTCCACTGAATATCAGAGTTCTTAATGTTTTTCCTAAGATATTGTATAGATATGAATTATGTGACATTGGTCAAAAAAAATTAATAGAACATAAATTTTTGAGGATATTCTTTTAACTCTTATATTCTATCTAATATTTTGTTATTGATCACAACGAAAATGAATGGTTGAGAACAATTTTAGATTTCAAATATATGCTCGATGTATTGTATCTTTTTTAATCATAGCTATGATGATTGAAATCTCGACGTAGTTTTTGTTACTGTAATTGGTTTTCTTCATGTCCTAGACTTATGCTTTCATCTCCTATATTATGTCATACATATATTTGGTAAGAATATATAAAAGAAATGTAGTTAAGAGTTTTTTTAATTTTAGTAGTTCTATTCCCTATGAAGCTAGAATAATGTTTAATATTTAGATATTTTAAATTTTTGCAGAGTGTTGTGGTACCAGAAAGACTTTCATTGTGTTTTCCCCGTTTCTCCCTCTTTTCCATAATGAAATCTCTTTATGTATTTGAAATGAAATTGATATATTTATTTTGTGCAATTTTGATTTTCAGGTATACAATTGTTTGATATAAAATATTTTGATCTTAAGAGAAATAAGGACTTTTCAGAAAATGAAGCGTTATTATTAAAATAAATAAAAATGTTAACATTCATTCATGCATTCAGACAAGAATATTTATTTTCTTTAACATAATTCAGTTACAAAAGGGTATGTGAAAAACTAAGGAACTTTGGACAATTAAAATGTTCACTTCCCCTCTACACTCCACACAATCTAAACATTTCTTGTCCCTCAAACGTATACAAAATGAACTTGTGAAACTCATTGGATGTTGCTAGTTTTTTATTTCCAATGAATTGTAATGTTTGTTTGACTTGCATGTTTCATTTCACATTTGCGCATTAAATAATCATGATTATGCAATATTAAATTAGGTGTCTTTTTAATGCATGTGAATGAGCTTTGTTCATTACCACTCAGCATAAGACTAGTTTAATATGCTGCATGGACTAAAAAAAAACAAATTGTGTTATTTTTTGAGGAAGGATATTTCATTGATTTGCAAAGGAAGGTGAAAGGTTGTGGCAGAAGTGCGACAAAAAGAGTGTGTATAGAAATTGAGTGTGGGATAGTTTCTTAATTTGAATCATATTATGGGCAGTGTTGCTGCCACATTACGGACTGGGGTCAAATGCAGTGATACCTTTGAATAAAGAAGATAACTAGGCTCCACACCCAACAATAAAAAACCTAGGCTGAAAGTTATTCCCATTTGATGTTTAGCTAATCATATTAAGCCACATCATTATTGATCTGCCATGTGGCACTACTATGTTAGCAGGACACAGATCCATGTCATCAGGATATTGCACATAGCCTCGACATCTCAACCACATGGAATTGCCACACACTCTCAAGTAGAGGCCCCACCTAGCCCTTCTCCATTCTACTTTGTGACATTTTGCCATCATCTTTAGTTCTTTGTTCTCTAAAACCAGGGTGGACTTAACATGGCTAGTTTCCCATTTTAGACGCCCACCCCCATTAACTCACAACAGATGAAGAGGTGAGCCTAGGGGGAACATAGGTTTTTGATCGAGCCCTGGTGGGCCCCAGTATTGCAGCAATATGCTACAACTCCTGGGACTGCCTTCTTTAATTTTATCAACCCGATAGTTCGTAACAAACTTGGAAGTGACGGTGTTGTATGCAAAAGTACTAGCTCTTGCCGCAGTTGTCACTTGGTCAGCTGGCAGAAGTCCACTAGGAGCTTAATCCAGTTTCTATGAGCTCTGAGAATAAGCTTTTTAACTGATGGATGAAAGCTAACTTGAAGGAAGCTAATCTACTTGCAGAAAGAAACTGAAATACTGAAAGGAAATGGAAACCCTAGCAAACCCTAATTTTACTAGCTAGCCCTACTGATGTGAAAAAGAGGATGCAAGCTAGTGAAAGAGATGCCATTGGCTTCCAGGAAGGTAAAATACATGTGCCTAAGCCTCTTCTATCTGAAGAAAACATCTTTTTGTATTTCTGAATAAGTTGTCAGAATTATCATGCATGTGCCTTCACTGTTTTTGAATGTGCAGAGGTGGATCGATGAGAGAAAATGCTTCCAGGAGGTTGGGAAGGTTAGGAGAGGGCCTAAGGGGTCCCTAGCACACTTCCAGATAGTTTCACAAATTTTGGCGATCAACAGACCACTTTCGTGAGCTTCTACAGGAAGTTTGCAGGGTTTCTACAAGATGTTCTGGAATTTCTACAGGATGTCTGTAATTTTCTACAGGATGTTCAAAAGGAAATGAACAGAAGTTTATTTGAAATGAAATACGTGAACTAACTATGCAAATAAGAAATCATAAACTAAAGAATTTAAACAAAACTAATATCATCGTCTGCAAATGAGAATTCCAACACTAAGGATTGCACGACAAAGCAAAACAGCATTTTTGGTGGCCGCAAGGTCACCTTGGTCCCAGTTCATGATTCCACTGAGGGGGAGGTGAGATCCAAGGTGCTTGGTAGCCTTTTTCTAAAGATCTTCCCTGTGATTAACCTATCAAGAAAATCTAAACATGAAAATCTATTTTAATCATCAAAAACGACCTAAGTAACAAAGCAATATTTTAATCTAAATAACAGATTTTATTCCAAGAATGCAGCAAAGACACATGAAAGTAAACAAAGGAGGTACTGGGCACTTGAGATGGGCCCAAACACAAGAGCTGCAGCCTCCTAAAAGATATTAGAGCTGGTGCAAACCTAGATTCATCTTTATTGATCAAAATAATAGTTACATTCCAAAAACTGTCCATAAGGAAAACTTGAAAATGTGCTGAAATGGAGAGCTAAACTACTACCTAAAAAATGACTAAAAACCGAACTACAAACTAGCTAACTTCTACCTACAAAGTGACTAACTGAAATGAGGCCCTAAGCCCTCTTATTTATAAAAATTGAGGACCCCAACAACCCTCTTGAACTTCAGGAACTCGGCTGCCAAAACTTGTAGTTAACAGCAGTCCTACTTGACTTGCTTGGGTGCCCTTACAATAATCGATTTGGTGGCCCTTGAACTCTGAGCTGATGGTGGATAATTTGAGGAAAGGGCCCATTAATGAAGGGGACACCTTCCTAAAAATCCTCTCCCTTGTTTTCCCATGAATTTGGCTGCCAAGTGCTCATTAAAACCTCCAATTTTGTCTCAAAATTGACCAAAACACTGCACAAAGCACACATTAGACTTGTTGGTATAATGACTAACCCAATTCACTCTATTATCATAAATATAATAAAAAAAATGAAATAAGCTAATGAGAATGGTGGATTAAGTCGAATTAGGAGGCTAAATGAGCCCATATAATTATCCATTTTTGGGGCTGATCATCACCCCCCTAATGAACGTGTTGCTCACCCTCTGAGCAACTAATCTATCTCTTCATCTTCAATGGCCCTGGTGGCTTCTTTGTCATGCCAAGATTTTGAAGTGATGTCCTCTCCTCAGTCATGAAACCATGCTTTTCTCCCTACTTGTTCCCACTGCCTGTGCTCCTTTTCTTGTAGCAATTTTGTTAAAGCCTTAGCCTTAGCCTGCACCTTGTCCTCTCTCTGCTATTCATCATATGTTTCTTTATCTTTCCTTTCTTCCTGTGATTGTTTGGCCATGTTTTCCTCCAATTTCTTGGTCTCTCTTAAATCCCGAGTTTCCTGTAGAGAATTCTCAGCTTCCTATAGAACTATCTTTGAGTCCATCATCTTAATTTACTCTCTCTATGTAAAGGCTTTTGGCTTCCTCATTCATAGATGATGGATCTCTTTGAAGGAGACTCTTCCTTTTGTTTAGTTTTGGTGTCCTCAATTGTAATTGGCTCCGTTTACTATGGTTGGGGTCTGCCAACTTTTATCCACATGCTCCTTCTTGCCTTAAAGTACATGGAAGGCTCCATTTTTCACTTCCGTTTTTGTTTAGGAGATGTGCTTAAGGTAGCCAGCACAACTACTGCCTCCCTGGCCAAAATCTCGGGTGATTTCTCCTTTTTTTGGTTTGTTTCCATACTTCCTATAGAAACTATGTCAGTTGTCTCCAGGCTTCCTAGAAATTGTTTCCAGACTTCATGTAGAGGCTATTTCCAAACTTCCTGTAGAAGTTGTTTCTAGACTTCCTGTAGAAACTGTTATGGCTTGTTTGGCTGAATGTGTCATTTCTTTTAACTCTTGTTTGGTTTCCTTGGTTGTGACCTCCTTTGTTTGGGCTTTTTCAGTCCTCTCTGCTGTACTTTGTAGTCCTTTCTCCCTGGGTGTTTGTTCCATTGGTCCTCCCAGAGTTCTAGGCTCAGCAGCTTGGCCTTCTCCTTGTTTCTCCTTCTGCTCTTTCTATGATGGTTTGTCTTGTGTTTCCTTGTCGCTGGCTTTCTCTTTGGATTCAAGGTGTTTCCCTTCTTCACTGCTGGATGAGGTGATCTCCTCAGCCAGGATTCGGATATCATCATCTCTAGACATGTTGTGGAAAATCTCCCAGGAGAGGGGAGACAGTGTAGGTGTGGATGGCATCCTCTACCAAAAGCTTGATGAGCCCATGGTGGGCTACTTGATCCGGTGTCCCTTCCCTCAATTTTGTGCCACATTCAATCAATGATTGTAGGAGAAAATAGGGAATACTCAAATTCTGCTCTGGAGGTAAGTCCAACCCATGTCTTAGTTATTTCAGTAGCCATAAATGATAGTCGTAAACAATATTGAACCACCCCTCACAGGTAATATATTTCATGATTTGGAGGCTGGCCTTGCTCCAAAGAGGATGTAAACTGGCCCTCCTTACCCCATTCTTGTCTTCTGCAAAATGTTCCTCAGGTAGGAAGAATTATTTCTTGGCTTTTTGGCCCAATGCTCTCTCCTCTTTGCTCCAGGGTATCCCTAATGACAGACCAATGACTTGACCAAAGAGTTCAGGGGTAAGCTGTAGGGTCAACCCTCTTAAATTCATAGTGGCCAGTTCCTTTGATTTAGGTTGCAGGGACATTAAGAATTCCTCGATCATTTCATCGTCATATCCCTGAATTTTGTCACAAAAAGTCATCCAGTTGGCACGGGTGAAGAGGTCCACTACTGCGGGATGTTCACGCAATTTTCTGGCATCCGAGGGTTCCTTTCTGATAAACCCTCCTGGCATGGTGAGAGTGTTCTCTTTTAGTGATCTGAGCAGAAAGAGAGTGTTGTTTGATTGTTTCCTCCTTTGAACATCAGGAATGGATTTCTTAGGTGTTTAGAGTTTAATCTGCACCAATTCCCTAGTTCTAATGCTTTTTCTGCCCAAAACTTGGTTGTCCGTGTGTAACATGGAGAATTAGGTTTCCACAAACACGAAACAGAACTTAATTTCCATCACCATCATACATATAACTGTGTAAATTCAAATATTTCACGCACAGGCCAACCATCACAGTTCTTTATCTTTTCTACTCCTAGAAGGCATGAAAGAAAATCATTTTGGTTGATTTTTGTTTTTTTTCTACTTGTACCTGCAAAACTGAAATAGATTGAACTACAACTAACTATCTTGCTGAAATGAAAATGCGGAATTGGAAGGAAAGCAGGAAATGACTAATTTATTTTGCTGAAATGAAATTGCAGGAATGAAATGCTAAGCTACGCTTGCAGAATTGAAATGCTAATCTATGAAAGTAGGAAATATCTACTCTACTTTTGCGGAAATGAAATTGTAGAATGGAAATGAAATAAACTACTTAGAAGAAGGTTGTAGTGGAAAATAGAAGAAAAGCAACAATCACCAATACTCTGATGCTTCCTTAGCAACAACGCCAAAAAGAGTGGTGGACCCCAATATTGGAGAAATAATGCTACAACTCCTGGGACTCCCTTCTTTAATTTTATCAACCCAGTAGTTCGTAACAAACTTGGAAGCGACGGTGTTGTATGCACAAGTACTAGCTCTTGCCACAGCTATCACTTGGTCAACTCACACAAGTCTGCTAGGAGCTTAAGCCAACTTCTATGAGCTCTTAGAAGAAACTTTTTAACTAATGGATGAAAGCTAACTCGAAGGAAGCTAATCTACTTGCAGAAAGAAACTGAAACACTGAAAGGAAATGCAAACCCTAATTTTACCAACTAGCCCTATTGATGCGAAAAAGACGATGCAAGCTACTAAAAGAGATGCCATTGGCTTCTAGGAAGGTAAAATACATGTGTCTAAGCTACTTCTATCTGAAGAAAACATAATTTTGTATTTTTGAATAAGTTGTCAAAACTATCATGCATGTGCCTTCACTGTTTTCTATAGTGCAGAGGTGGATTGATGAGAGAAAATGCTTGCAGGAGGTTAGGAAGGTTCGGGGAGGGCCTAAGGGGTCCCTAGCACCCTTCCAGAGAGTTTCACAAAGTTTGGCGATCAATAGATCACTTTCATGAGCTTCTACAGGAAGTCTGCAGGGTTTCTACAGGATGTTCCGGAATTTCTACAAGATGTCTGTAATTTTCTACAGGATGTTCAGAAATGGGATTTTGGAGGATGGATGGAGGGAGAAAGATGAAGGAGTGGCTATGGAGGTGAGATAATCATGTGAGAAGGTCCAGGTTTTGGTGGATGTAGCTGAGGAGTGATAAGGACGATTGGATTTGTTCAAGGAGAGATAAGGCGATGCTACACAATAATATGGAAAGTAGGTCAACGTGAGGGAACGTGGCAAAGGTAAGGCAAGGATCTGAAATGAAGGATGAGGTAGGTAGGTTGGATGGAGTATGGGTAGATGGAGAAGTATGATAGGCACTCTGCAAGTTATTTTTCAAACTGAACAAGCAAACACTTAGAAAACCTATGACCTAGTTACTTCACTCTAATCTGACCCAAGTAACAGCAAAAGGAAATGAACAAAAGTTTGTTCGAAATAAAATACGTGAAATAAATATGCAATTAAGCAATCATAAACTGAACCATTTAAACACAACTAATATCAGCATCTACAAATGAGAATTCCAACACTAAGGATTGCATGACAAAGCAAAACAATGTTTTTGGTGGTAGCAAGGTCACCTTCGTCCTAGCTCATGATTCCACTGAGGGGGAGGTGAGATCCAAGGTTCTTGGTAGCCTTTTTATGAATATCTTCCCTATGATTAACCTATCAAGTAAATCTGAACATGAAAAGCTATTTTAATCATAAAAAACGACTTAAGTAACAAAGCAATATTTTAATATAAATAACATATTTTATTCTAAGAATGCAGCAAAGACAAATGAAAGTAAACAAAGGAGGTACAGGGCACATGAGATGGGCCCAACCCCAAGAGCTATAGCCTCCTAAGAGAGATTAGAGCTGGTGCAAAGCTGGATTCATCTTTATTGATCAAAAGAATAGTTACATTCCAAAAATTGTCCACAAGGAAAACTTGAAAATGTGCTAAAATGGAGAGCTAAACTACTGTCTAAAAAATGACTAAAAACCGAACTAAAAACTAGCTAACTTTTTCCTACAAAGTGACTAACTAAAATGAGGCCCTAAGCCCTCTTATTTATACAAATTGAGGACCCCAACGACCCTCCTAAACTTTAGGAACTTGGCTTGCTTGGATGCCCTTGTGATAATCGATTTGGTGGCCCTTGAACTCCGAGCTGATGGTGGAGAATTCGAGGTAAGGGCCCACAGATGAAGGGGACACCTTCCTAAAAATCCTCTCCCTTGTTTTCCCACTAATTTGGCTGCCAAGTGCTCATTAAAACCTCCAATTTTGTCTCAAAGTTGACCAAAACACTGCACAAAGCACACATTAGACTTGTTGGCATAATGACTAACCCAATTCACTCTATTAGCATAAATATAATCAAAAACATGTTATAAACTAATGAGAATGGTGGATTAAGTCGAATTAGGAGGTTGAATGAGCCCATATAATTATCCATTTTTGGGGCTCATCAGGCCCTTACCAAAATCATGCTACCATGAGGTGGCACCCTTTTAACGTGGGACCGTTAGATGCAATCCCCATGTTAGGTACCCCATGTTAACTCATAGTAGACTAGGAGGTTTCATAGTGAATGAGGGCCATCGATATGGCCATTATTTGATCATGTCTTCCAAAGGGGGGCTCTTATTAACCAGGGACTACAAAGGGAAATCTCAAGAGTGATGGGTGGTTAGATCAAGGCTCCATTTGGATACTACCATGTGGATAGTATTGGGTCCATTAGTTCCTTCCCTTCAACATTATGCAATAATTTCATGTTATATCCAATTTTAAATCATTCCAAAATGTCACAAATTTGTCCACTATTAACAAACCTCAGATCATTAGGCCTCTGAATTACTTGGTTAGGCCAAGATAGATCCAACTCAATGAACATTTGGGGATCCAGGAGGGTTTAAACCACAAGCCAATATTTAATGCCAAATTTCCTTGAATTAATAGAAATATATTCCTATCCTAATCTCAGGATCTCTCAAGTTCACAAACCACATTTGAATTCCCCAGATCTTGGATACACCTTCCAGTTCATGACTAAATTTGTCCTTGGACATATAAACCATTAATGTCAAGCCCCATCCCATATCTCCAGTTACAAATTATGCATGTCCCAAAATCTAATCCAATATAAATCTAGTCAATTTCCAATGAATATTTTTTTTATCCATCCAGATGCCCCAATCACTAGATGCATCCACAAATGATAATGGAAATCCACCCTCTCCACTACCAAAATCCAAAAAAAGCTTGGTAAATGAATAAATATCTAGCCTAGATACAAAGTACATTAAAAAAATCATTTCTTCTCTTATAGGTTCTAAATTATTGCTATGACTTCCACAGTAATGGACTTGAGGGAAATTTACCAGAACTTCTTCAAGAATTAGTGCTTCTGCCAAAAAACCTAGTTTCTAAGACAATGGTTCAATCCTAAGAACAATCTTCAAAGATACTATGATATGTGTGCGAGATTTCAATAGTACCAACAAAGCTTGATTTATCCTAGATCCTAAATAAAAGGAAGAAATGGCTCCAAGATCCAAATTTCCCATGAAAGCTTTAGACTAACCTTTGATGAGTGAATTTCAAGTTATCACAATGATATAGAATTGTGCATAGACCATAAAAGCTTTGCATCACTCCTAGCCCAAATGACCATTAAAAGAAGCTAAATCCTCCTTTAATACAAAACATATAAGTTACCTTCATAATGTATGAGATAGGTTACAATCTTAAGTATGGAAATACACCATTAAATACATAAACATGTTAGATAGCTAGAAATAGTTGTAATAAAAAGATAGCCAAAAAACCTCATGCTTTGAGAAATATTCATATAAGTAACCATGTAGTTCATGAAGATAATAACCATCACATAGTGTGAGAAGTTCACATAACCAAGATGACATAAAATGAAACTCATTCACCATGAATATGGAATGAATTCAACAACCTTCCATGATTATAATTGAAATATAAATTTATCAATATCACATTAGACAATTTAATCATCAATAGTTCATTTATGCATAATTTGTTATACTTATCCAAATAACAGGAAATGGAAAGAAACTAAATGAGGGACTTCAACTCTCAACCCAATCATAGGCCAACTACATTGCAATTGACTACCCTTGAGCTAGATCCAAAGTCTAAGGGAATGCTCATTCAGAGAATTAACTCAAGGCCAAGTAGGGGTATTTCTCAGTTCCAGGAGTTTGAATCGACTATCTAGGTATTTTATAAGTTGTATTTTCAATGAAATAATTGTAGGATCATATAGTCCATTATCCAAATAGTTTATCAACCTAATCAAAAGCACCATGGTGGCTCATCTCACCCTATTGAGTGGTTTTCCAACCTTAAAACAAGCACTTGAGCGGTTTTTCAACCCATTCAAAAAGAAATAAGTGGTTTATCAGATTATCCAGACAATCCTTAGTGGTTTATTAGCTTAATAGACAAGCACTCATGGTTCATCCCTCCTCTGAGCCTCCCAGTATCTAGTTGGGCTTGGACACCCCTAGTCCAACTACCTCAACACATCAATACAAGGGGAAAGACCCCAATTTCAGAGCACAAGACTCGATTTCACTCCTGTCATCACTACTATGCTCCATGTATAGCATCCTACACTTATTTCCCTCCAATCCTCCCTTCTCTTGCTTTTTTCCCTTTATTCCTATAGTTTTTCCTTGAGTCTCTTCATATCCTATAAGAGATTGCATCCCTTCCTTTCCTTAATGTGATAGAAAAAATGTTTTCACTTTCCTCCATCCAATTACGTCTCCCAAAATGTTAGATGGTGCTTCGATATATTTTTCCGCCACATTCCACCCTCCCACTTATTTTCTCTCCCTTAGACTTCGATCCATGTGTCCCTCCCTTCAGGCTAATAATTCATATTTTCATTATTTTGAGGAAAATAATTTAATACTTGAATTTTTTTATAGGATTTGTCTAATCTAGTCATTTTTTCCACATTGGCTTTCACAGTTTTGAACACATATACAAAAAATTGGGGTAGAAAGCTGAGATTATCACACCTTGATCTATACTTCTCCTTCTCTATTCTCATTTCATATGAAGTTTGAATTCTCTGAAGAGAATCCATATTTATATTTTGAATATGTAACACTTCTTCAATAAATGAAACTTTTGGATTGAATATTATGGTAAGGGATCTCAGTATTTTGTGGACAACTTCAAATTCAAAAATATCTCTCCAATACCCCTAATATTATTGACTATGTCATCTACATGAAGAAAGAATGATGCAAAATTTTCATCTCCAACCATTCTTATACTTTCAAATGGTCCTTTATAAGTTTGTAGCTTAGCCTTCTTCACCTTATCATATCCTTGATAGTTGCTTTGAAGCTTGTCTAAAATCTCTCTCTCATATTTTTTGTTCATCACTTCGAAAAAAATTGTACCTAAAAGTCCACTTAATATGCCATTTTTTTCATTCACATTATTTGAATAGAGCACTTTTCCATTCAGATCAGTTGGAGTTGTTAGAACCTAATTACCATTTTCAATAGATACTCAAGTAACAGTTCCTAGAGACATACTATAGGTACTCATTTTTACTTCCCAAAAGGCATAATTTCATCCAAAAAATAGTGGAGCTTTGCTTAACGAACATCCCTTATGACTGGCCATGATCCCTTGTAATTTGTCATGATCCCTCGTGATATACCTTCTAGTATTTATAATGCTTCTTGAAGGAACATCCATTGAAACCAATTGTTAGTATCATGTGTACACTGAGAGAGGGGACTGAACTAATATAATGGGCATTTTTAACCAATCCAAACATTTCAATGCATATACAATGTCAATCACATTAGCTATATAACAATACAGTAGATATGTATGAAATTTCCTTTATTATGAATGATCTTGTAGAAACCAATTTATTATTTTGTTGATTTCCTGGAACCAACGAGAAGGAGACACCAATCCCTTAAAATGATTTACTATCACCCACAAGAAGGAGAAACAAATCCCTTGAAATGATTTACTGTACCTAACTAGAAGATGACATTGATACCACAAAATTTGTAGGGACCAACCTAAACTACCTATTGGAAGCCTTTCTCATATCATTTTCAAACTCAAATCTACACAAATTTTATACTCATATATACTCCTTGATTTCTAATTTGACACTTACTTATTTACTCATAATAGTACTTCTCTTTCATCTTTTAATTCACATATCTCTACACAATTCTACAGAATTATACACATCAAGGTTTTAAAATGTCTATCCACACTCAAATCAAAATGATTCCTTATCCAAGTCACACATCTTCCTTAGAATTCATTCTCAGACTTCCACATTTCTTGCCATGAAAATCAAATTTTTCGATTCTATTATTTAGTATCACAGACACACACATGCTTATTCTCACCCATAATCTTCTTCAACGTAGGATATCTGTACCAAATTACATCAATAGAAACTTGTTAGAGCTAACATGTGATGGGAGATCAATTTAGATAACCTAGATTATTTTCTAATTTCATGGTTCCTTGAACCCCCGGTTATGGCTTAGCTTTAACTCATGAGACCACAAGTCATGACCATGGATGAAACTATTTCATCTAATTTACGATCTGGTTCAACTTGTGTATAAGGAATAACTTAACATCTAGATATCTTGTTTATCCATATTACTTTAACTTTGATGTGAACTCCAGGGGCCCAATTATCATCCCACATTACTGTTTGATAAGACCATAATTTTAAATGGATAGATATTATGCATCTGCAATATGTATCCACAAAGACTCTTCGAAAATGCCCAAATTACTCAATGCCCTAGATGTCCTTCTAAGTTGAATTTGGCTACTAGTGTTAGGAACTTAGCCCTTAGGGACCTAGCGTCAGGACATTGGTGTTAAATAATTTTTCCAATGTATCTAGAATGTGGGTATTTATCAAATAACTATGTTACTTGCACGGTCAGATCCTTATATTCCCATATACCTTTTTCAATTTCTCAATGTGGAACCTCAACTACCAGAATGTTTCCTTAAATCCTTTGCTTCACTTGCATATAAGATGAAGACTATTTGTTAGTTGATCACTTTATGTACACACACCATATGCCTAGATTCATGTACAACTTTATTTATTTTATATGGAACCTTGAGAAATTAGAACCTTAACGATTCTACTTCACTTGAATCTAGATCATATTCATTTAATAACGACCATGGTTTGGTTCTAATCTAGGTCAATAGATACCTATATGACTTTGTGCACTTCTATATGAATGGATAACCTTGCAAGGGCCCCATTAGGGTTGGTTTATTGTTTTTGGCACAAATTATATGTTCATCACCATTTTGGCCAAACAGTAATAGATAGGAAAACTTCATCAAAACACTACCCTGGCACAAATCCTAATACTTCATAGACAACTATTGGAGTGGGATCCCCTAGGTCAGTTTTGGGGCAAAAGCCCAAATTTTGATGTAAAAAGATGTAAATTCTCTGCAAATTGTGGTCGCAAAGCGCGTAGCTAGTTAAGAGTCAAAAAAGAGTTTACACTCTTTTCTGTAAGCTTCAGTCATATTTTTGAAGATCTACCCATTGTCCGTAGACCATGGGATTGTATAAATAGGTGTGTCTCAAAGAGTCTAAGGTAAGTAATCGAAGTTAGTCTATGGGTACAAGTGAAGAAGTCTAGCGTAGAGATAGAATTCTTAGATGGGGAAAAGGCTATGGAGCTGATTGCATAGAGGCCTAGAGTAGTGTCCACAGCTGAGTGCACGGACTCCTTCCACTGAGTGCACAAGAAGTATTGAGTCTATAAACTTATACTAAAGATGAATAAAGAATATTGATAGAGAAATTCATGTGTTTTATCTATTTATTTTTGTTATGTATGATTGTGATATATGATGTGATGAATGATGTCCTTATGAAATAATGACATGTGGATGCCTGACTTTACTTGATCTATATTACTCTCCAAACAAAATTAATGTTAAGTGATTACGTGAAGATCCTAACATTTTTTCTTAAAGTTATTAAACACTTAGGTAAATCTGAGTAAATATTGATCTAAAGGTAATCTAGGGTGCATGTAAACAACTAACTGGCCTATTCGTGGTCTACAAAATCCAGTCATAGACCTTCACAAAGTTCTACATGCCGATTAAAGGAAGTTATGATGATAAGCTATAATGGCGTAAAGTTTTGTGCGAAGGCAGATCTAGGTCACAGAAGAACATCACACTAATATCTAGGTGCGAAAACTTGGTTCCAGCATCCCCCCATATTGTTTCGGGTGAGACTTCGACCCACACACCGCGGATTGATGCCAAAAGGGCTAGTAGTGTAGGGACTTTTTTGGAACAACTAACTATGAACCTGGGTCAGGACCCCGTAAGCCAAAAAGTGGTTCCATTGTTGAGACCAGTATCTGCATAAAGAGATGTGTGATGTCACATCACTGGAATCCGACCAGGAAGGAAATTGAGAAGTGGTTGGATAGAAAGATCCACAAATTCGCAGCGCAGGAAAACAAGAATTTGTGCCTGAAAAGAGAACAATGGTTGGACATATATTTGTACAAAAAAATACGCAAAATTTTCTTATGCACCTTCCTGATTGAACTATACGAGTAGATAGCTAAATTCGCAAATGGCCAAGGGAAGTGGAAACTTGAAGGTACAATAGTGTGGACTCCATAATTAGTGGTAAGGCTGGAAGCTTCTAAAAATTAGATCATGCAATTTGTTGACCATTGGATTGATCGGGTTATAGGAGGATTTGTTATAGAGTTCACAGTTGACACCTCAGTTAGTTACAGTGAAGTAGAGTGATGATTCTTCAAAGGACCATGAGGCAAGTAGCTAAGATTGAATACTTGGGTTAAAATGCTATTGTGTGAGAAATGGGCTATGCCACTACCTTGATGTTTGGAGCTACATGAAGTGGGAAGCTCTTCAAGGATAGGGGAAGAATAGGCCTTGAATATAGCCTGCTGAATGAACCTCTAGTGAGTGACAATGAGGGAGAAGCATAGGATTCACTGAATAGTGTTGTCTAGCTGATAAGGAAGGGTTTTACATGAATAACTCATCCGTCCACACCACCTCCACAACATACACCTTCACCCACACCACTACCACCATCGCCGGTCAACATGTCGAATACAATGAAGTTGCCAGTTTTCAAGAGCTTAGGAAGTGATGATCCAGATCAGTTTTGGTTTGTTGCGAAGGCTATGTGGACATCACAATAGATTATGGATGATAATAAAAAAAAGGCACAGCTAGTTACTACTCTACAGGATCATACACTGACATGGTATATTAAATACTACACTGATAATCCATTGTCGTCATTAGAAGATACTAAAACCACTTTGAACAAAGAATTTGGTAAGCCTAAATCTGCCTCACAATCAGTAATTAGATTTAATGAAATCATGATGAGCCCTGGTGAAACGTCCTAGGAGCTAGATCTAAGACAAAAGTGCATGATCCATGAAGCTAATATGAATCTCACAGATAGTCAGCACTGTGACTGTTTTATAGCTGCACTCCTGCCCCACCTAAGGATTTCTTTATCGTAGCAAAAGATAGGAACTCATGCAGAAGCTCTGGAAATCACAATGATATTACATGACACCTATTTAGGACACGTCTTTGGGAGTCCAAAAAATTCCTTCATAGTTGCAAAACATCTATTTGGAATTGCATAGCTTGAAAAAGGAAAAAGAGGTCAGGACAGAGCTGCGTGAGGAAGTCTAGTGCCTCAAGTATAAAATCCTAAGGCATGATACTGATCATTTCCCTATCTTCACAAACTATATTACAAGGGGGGGGGGCATGCCCTTGAAGCAGGAAGCTCTATCAGGACCAAGTATGGGGCCTACATTGTGGTGTACTATTTTCCAAGTGGCCAGAAAACATGTTACAGATAATTGTCATTTGCTGCAAAAGTTTGTACAGACACCACAACAATTGTCCTATGACATTTGCAAATTGGTTGGCCATGATGAGCGCCATTGTCAAAGCTATGAAATAATGATGGAGAGGATGCCTACATACCGATTGCAAGTGGAAACGTGGCCTCCAGATCAAGGCATTGGGGGAACGCGCGAAGGATATCAGGGGCATGGAATTGGCTAAGGAGGAGGAGGACCTGGTATGGGTCATGGGCAGGTCATTTGCTACAATTGCAAAATGCCAGGACACTACGCACGAGAGTGTACAAATCAAACATGTCTATCATGTCAATACTATACTCAGTTTGACCATGCAATCAAAGAATGACCTATGTCGATGGCCAAGGTGCAGGAGAAGAAGGCGCAGCCTCAACATCCTACCTAGAACTTATAGATGATGATGGCTGAGCCCCATGAAGAGGACCTGAATGTGAATATCATGTTGCGAAGCAGGATCAAGACTCATGATGTTAAGGGAAAATAGCCTGAAGAAGGTGGATGGGTCTGTAAGGCCCTAGAAAAGGAGACTATGTTGATCTGAAGCATGCAAAGAAAACATTCATGGAAGCAGAGAAAAGCTTCGCTGAATCCTCTACCTCAGGAAGTTAGAACAACCTGCCAAACACTAGTGCGCCTATAGAGGTCGACCCCTCTATGCTTACCACTTTCTTGGGGACTTGTATGAAACTACTACATGATAGCAAGGCTACGAAAGGACTACAAGAGTTGATAAACCAGTTTGCTGGTAAGGGTAATGCTCCTAATGGACCCTGCATAGTTAGAAATATTGGTAAGCATAAGCTAAGAACAAGGTGTGAGATGATGCTTACCACACAAATATAATACTATGAAATGGACAAGTTATTTTGGATTTGGGGTCTAACATGAATGTATTGCCTAAACAGGCTCAGGAGAGAATGGGGAGACCTGCACTATAGTGGTAATCGATTCAACAAAGGATAGTGAAACAAAAGAAGATTATTCCTATGGGACGATTACAAGGAGTTACTGTAGATATAGAAGGTGCAAGCGTGCTAACCGATTTTCAAAAGATAGAAGTTATTGAGGATAGGAATCCATACCCCACACTCCTTGTTATAAATTGGGTCATCAACTTGAAGAAGTGGATGATTTCAATTGAAAGAAAATCACTCCTCATTGTAGTACCATTCGACCTTGCAGAATGACCGTGCTATATTGAACCAGTCTGTGACTATGAGGAAAGTGATGATGATTTTGATCAAATATAAAAAATTACATTGTGAGACCAAGATTGGGTCAATCCAATGGCTGATAGATAGATTTCATGGGACAATGGAATTTCTTGTACCTCAGATTCAGATGAAGAGTTGGAACATTGGCAAAACAAACTACACAAAGTATCCACACTACACTGCAACATGATGATCAAATTGCTACATTGTGTGTCATTGGAGGTAAGCAATTTACCTTATTATGATGGTTTAACTGACGTAGATAAGTTTTAGGATGCTTTTGAGAGAGAATTCCCATAGGATCATCACTTTCAAGTGCTAGATTTGGCACTGTGCGCTACACCCACTCAGTGGTGGGATGTGCATAAAGATATTTTTGATGAGTGGCATGATTACAAGAGGATGATGAGGATGTGATTTGGTTGTCCGAAAGTATGGTTAACTGAGAAATATGATGGGAGGAATGATCCACTTGATCATTTGGCAAAATGGACTAAATTGTATGGAATGGAGTTGTAGCCATAATGGGTGCATTTATTTTGTCACACTCTCGATATAATCCCTATGAAATGGTATTTGGAAAAAGAGCTCCGCCACGACACCGTGGAGTGGGATATCTTAAGAGAAGGATTCTTGATGTCCTTCATCTTTGAAGATGGGTTCGAAAGCATTCATGAGGCGATGCAAGAGGTTAAAACAACGATCTCCTAAATTCCACATGATCCTTTAGAATTGGTTCAACCGGATTGGAGCACCCAGCTGCACCATGCGTTGGAATGCTATAACATGACTGCTGAAGGGGAGGATGATGATCCACGTAATATCAATATCCCAAAAATCGAATGCCACCATGAGATTGAAGGTCCACAAATAGGGAACCCAGATATCACCACGCCGCTAAAGACTAAGCATATAAACATTGGTACTGAAGTGGGGCCTAAGTTCACGAAGATCAGAGATTATTAGGATGATGCCATAGTGGATAAAGTTGTCGAATTACTTTGCGAGTACTAGGATTTATTTCCTACAAATCTTCAGACATAAAAGGCATCATAGGTGATTTGGGAGTGATGAAAATAACTTTAAAACCAGACGTGAAGCCCATTAAGCAGAGCCCATATTGCCTTAATCCCAAATACAAGGAAAATGTCTTCCCAGAATTGGATAAGATGCTTGAGGTAGGTATTATTGAACTAGTGGAGGAATCTAATTGGGTGAGCCCAATGGTAGTTTAGGAAAAGAAGTAGAACAAAGAAATAAGGATTTGCATACATCTAAGAAAGCTTAACAATGCCTATGTCCATGATCCTTTCTCGACATTGTTTACTCATGAGGTGTTGGACAATGTCAGAGGGCAGGAGGCCTACTCATTTACTGATGGGTTCTCTGGATACCATCAGATCAAGATTGTGCCAGATGACTGGAGTAAAACAACCTTCGCGATGGAATGGGGGTGTTTTCAATATACGATAATTCCCTTCAGAATCAAGAATGCATTGGAGATATTCCCTCGCATAGTCATCGCGACATTCAAAGAGTTTATTCACGAATTCTTGGAGGTATATTTTGATGACTGGACAGTGTTTGGGCTACTAAAGCACCATGTGGCTAATCTGCACTTAATGTTGGATACGTGTTGAAGGTATCAGATTGCGCTGAACCAGAAGAATTTATTGTTTTGTGTAACATTTGGATTTTTCTGGGTCATGTGGTATGTAAGCAAGGACTAATGGTGGAACCTTCCAAGATCGCTGTAATAATCAATTTCAAATCCCCGAGGAGTGTCGAACAGCTCCATGTAACACTAGCCATACTGGATATTATAGAAAGTTCATCAAAGCCTATGCCCATATTACTATGCCCATGGAGAAGTTATTGGAGAAGGATGCTACATTCTATTGGGATGAAGAATGTCAGTGTAATCTGGATGTATTGAAGGAAAAGATGGTCACTGCACCGATCTTGGTCTTCCCTGATTAGAAGACGGTATTCTATGTGCACGTTGATGCCTCGTGTATTGTGTTGGGAGCAATGTTGACACACACAGGTGAAGTAGAGATGGATCAACCTATAGAATTTGCAAGAAGAAATTTGTAAAAGGTTGTGAAGAACTACTCAACGACAGAGCATAAGAGATAGGCTACGATGTATTTGCTCCAACAGTTTAGGCACTATCTGTTAGCCAGACATTTCAAGATGTACATAGACCACTCCGCTTTGAAGTACCTAGTCAATAAGACTATGTTGCGGGGGAAGATATGCTGATGGTTGTTGTTGTTTCAAGAATATGACTTTGAGCTAATTGTCAAGCCAAGAAGTTTGAATGCAGGACCTGATCATTTGTCACAAATTGAAACAGGGGAGGGTCCTACTAATTTGGAGGAAGGGCTACTTGACACACAGCTCCTCATGTTGTGTGTAGCAGACAACCACTTTGCAAATATTATCCACTTTTTGACCACAGGGATAGCTCCAGAAGGCTATACCAGTCAGCAGAAGAAATAATTGGTAGTACGCGTTGTTGATTTCTCAGTAATTGCTAGACATTTGTATAAGATGACACTATTGAGATACTCCGATGATATGTGCCTAATTTTGAGTGAAATAGCATCCTAGATGAAGCTCATGGTGGAGCTGTGGGAGGGCATTATGGAGGAAAAGCAACAGCATAGAAGATTTTACACACTAGGTTGTGGTGGCCTACACTACATAAATATTCTAAAGCATATTATAAGGCATCCGATGCATATCACAGAATAGGCAGACTATCGGGGAGGGATGAGTTTCCATTAAATCCTCAGGTGTCCTTAAAGCCATTGAGAAATGGGCAATGGACTTTGTGGGACCAATTCAACCTCCAGGCAAGAAAACTGGTGCACGCTATATCATCATTGCGATAGATTATCTGACCAGATGGATGGATGCACAACCAGTTAAGGACTGTACAAGGGCAACAACAACCAAGTTCTTGTTTTAACATGTGTTAACTAGGTTTTGTTTCCCAAAGGTATTGATGAGTGACCGTGCCATGCACTTCCTCAATGAAATAGTTAGCGCACTAATAGAAGAGTTCTAGGTGTATCATCATAAAAGTACACCATATCAGCCCAAGGCTAACGAAACAGTGGAGGCCTTTAATAAGATATTGGAGAATGCACTGACAAGGATTTTCAATGCACAGTGGAACGATTGGGATGCACGTGTACCAGTAGTATTATGGGCATACAAGACTACTTGCAAAAATCTAATAGGCCAGACACCTTTTTGGTTCGTTTATGGTGTAGAAGTTGTGATGCCTATGGAATTTATCATGCTTAGTCTATGCATATCATCCTTCATATGGATGGTGGATGGCTGAGCCTTGTAGAAATGGCTCGCATAGTTGATGGAGCTCGAAGAGGATAGATTCTTGGGTGGATTTCATCAGCAAGTACAAAAGGAACATGAAAAGGCATGGAATGGTTGACACATCAAGCTGCGCACATTCAAGGTAAATTACTTGGTTTCATTATATGATATTAAGTTTTCTAAATTTCCAGGAAAATTTTAGATGCACTCGTTGGGGCCATACGTCATTAAAGAAATCACAGATGGGGGTGCGGTTTAGCTCGGAAAGCTAAACATAGAACCTTTTTTAGGAAAAGTGAATGGGAGCTGGTTGAAGCCGTATGCAAGAGATTTGGCTCAATGGCTACATGACAGTAGTAGAGTGCTAGTGCTCCAGGCAGTTGCAAGGGAGCACACGACTATAAACTACACTGCCTGGTTTTGGGGACTCTATGATAGAGGAGCTGTGCAAAAAAGGGTGATATCACTATATCAGAGACCATGCAAATGCAGTTGTGCTATGGAGGGACATACCATGTAACACAACTAGAAAATGACCGTTAGGACCACTATTCATGATTTGACAGTGAGGAGACAGTTAAGAGGAGTGGGGGGGTGGAATTTAAGGTTGAAACATTCGGAGATTTTCTGCCAATTCAACATTAATGGTTGGATTTTGGGGGGAATAGTGAAATTTGAATTCAAAACCTCCTATAAATTACGTGTGGTCATCCAACAAAGGAAACTTTGCATCCTTATTATTTTTGCGTTGTGCTATCTCTCGCTTATGAATCACAAGTTTTTCGATGATTTGGTCGCAAGCTCTATGTTTGATAATCTACCCAAGAAAACCTGTCAATTTATTCACATCACTATGTCAAGACTAGGAGAGACTGTGAGCATCAGAGGAACTATTGCCTCCAAAGGATCAACTCTAGAATTTGTGAGCATGGAGGCTCCAGCTCCTATGCGTATTGCACCAAGGTCACCTAGGTCAAAGTCTACACCGTCCACAAGACTCGCAAGCCAAACAATGACAAGCAGAAAAGGTTGGTTCGAGTGCATGAGTCACCTAGAAAACACTTTACTATCCTGGAACAGAAGAAAGACAAGTAGCATGAGAAGGTTGTAGATTTGGAGGCTGAAGAGGGCACTGAAGATATAAATGTTGAGGGGTAGAGGCCATATCCAAGTTTTCAGAGTATATCCCTCCACGCAAAGGAAAAGTGAAGGTCACCAAGGACTCAGATGTGGAGAAATTTGACATTCACACGCCCTTATTTCTAGAAAATATAACCTTTGAAGGTCTGTGCCTAGTGAGGGTTCCCCTTTTAAATATTGAGGACTAGGCCTTGGCTAACCATGAGAGGTTTCCCCACCTCATGGCGGAGAATTATATGAGACATGTGCATTACAGAGAATCCGGTGTCACTGTGTTGGAGCCAGTTGAGTGGATTCGCAGAGTAAATCAATCGGGGTTGCTAAACCTGCTGTCGGTGCCCCACTATCACTGCTCCAACATCAATATCAATATATAAAGCAGCTACTGACTTTGGTGCATGATGGCAGTTTATGGCTTGGCATGCTTATCCCCATCACAGACATGCTTGTCCACAAAATCATGCTCCTACCGCATTAAGGCTCGAATCCATCCAAGGAGTTTGGCAGAAAAACAAGCGAGCATGACTTGGCAATGAAGATGAAGGTGAAATTTGAGATTATTAAGAATCCACATGAGTACTCCTTAACATCCATCAACAACCCCACCGTGAAAATTGCGATGGAAATACTAACTGGCAAGGTCATCAGGAAGTGTCACGCAGATGAGGTTTCGATGCCCGTGATCTCGTTAGTTGCACAATGTGAGGAGGGCATGCAATTTAAATGGCCATGCTATCTATGTAGCATGTTCCTTCCAAATTGTCGTGAGGCTTAAGACGAGAGCAAGACCTTCCACTACGCATGGTTGACGTTCTCTATTATGTTGGTTGCTTGGAAGTTTCCAGAGGACAGTCAATTCCCCCCATTGGAGGCAGGTTTGTCGGTGGTTGCATAGTTTGCCTCCCTTTGGGCCACAAAGGACCCTGCAGAGGTCACACAAACAAAAATCTTCTGGGTTTTGATGGAGTCAAACATTCGCTTGGCCGTCAACTAGTAGCCATGGTTGTCCCCAATCGTGTATGAGTAGTTATCAGAGTACTCAGACTTCAAGGCAGATTTCCACCGCATCTATATCAGGGCGCAGAAGGATCCAGAGAAAAAGTGGCTCGATATGATATATCTTGCCACAGATGATGCAATTTAGGAAGTCATCATGTAGTGGCCAGTAGATTAGCACTCTCTGTCTCACCTGGGCACTGGTACCAGCAAAAGCATGGGGAGTTCCGCAAAAAGGAAGAAGAAGGAGGCAATGAAACAGACGGTCCAAAAGTTGGCCACACAACGAAGGAAGGAGACCAAGAAGAAGATCCGATTCTAAAAAGAACACGCTACAAAGAAGCAAGCTGAATAAGAGCAACGTGACTCTAAGAAAAGTGGTAAATCCCCTTTGCCCCATACCAAGGAAGAAGAGAAGTTAGCGTAGGGCGGTGGCGGTGATGAAGCACAAAGCACTTCATTTCAGGTAAAGAGGTACAAAGAACAGTAGATGGAGGGGGCCCTGAAAGAAGTCCAAGGTGACTAAGCCACCACTAGATCCCATTACGCTGATAGAGGGTGATATCAATTAGAATGGGGACAAAGTGCGTGACACCACCGCTGAACTATTCCAACAATTTGAAAAACAACACCTGCAGCCATTAGGAACTATTCAGAACGATCTCCACAAATTGTAGATCCAGACCAATAGGATACCGGTCGGAGCAGGTCAGGTGGGCACTACATAGACGAACCTACGACCACGGACAAGTCAGGCTGCAAAACTTGTCAGGTCAGTGGCTCTCACGACAACCGCGCTACCAGAAGGGTCCCTGGGCATAAAATTAGTTGATGACAAGGTCATCATGAGTACTTTGAAGAACATCGACCTCGATATCACAACGCTCCCCAACAAATGCCTTTAGGCCTTGCAGACAGGTATGACGATGGAATTGAGGGTGCAGGATCAGTTTGCTCTCAACTTAATAAGTGAATATCGGGTGAACAGTCAACAAATGTTCAATGAGAAGACTAAGGCCTTAAAGGCAAAGGAAACCATCCAGGAATAGAGTACCTAGCTCGCGGCCATGGTGGAAGAGGCATGTAGGACAATGCTGAGTTGTACATACTTGAGGAGGCACCACTTGAGGCTAAGATCCAGAAACTTGTTGTGGGTATTCGTGATGCTAAGGAAAAAGTGGCCAAAGTTGAGTTTGAACTTAATATGAAAATAACAGAACTAGAGCTCAAGTCAAAGCCTTCCACTCTACTTGAAGTTAGGGAACAATGCAAAGCTTCCATCAAGGAAGGAATTTCTATTGTGGATTATGTGGTCGTTAATTACATGGATTTATTTGAACATGCCATTGAAGCGGTGGCAGCCATGTAGGAAGATCCCACCATGCATATTTTGAATACAGAGATCCACAAACTCCAGTAGCAGTATGATGAGGTTAGGGCGATGACGCACACCATTTCTATAGCACAACACCTCACCAAGTTGTAGGAGGCAAAGTAACTTCTTTCACAGGTGGACGCAACGCAGAAAATGAAAGTAATCCTTAAGGCTAGGTTAGCTCCTGGGTTGGATGAAGCCTACCTGGTCTCAGCCAACATACGATAAAATTTGGCAAAATTCCATCTTACATAGCAGAAGATAAAGCAAGTTGGTGAAGGACCAGCCACAGAAGAGCTGGTGGAGCAAGTAAAGCAGGAAGCCACACAGAGTGTGGCTGAAGTAGCGATTGAACAGGACTTAACTAGGGGATATTCATAGAAATATCATTGCACCAACTAAGTGACTTGAGGGCGAGTCATGACCTTTGTGTTGGGGGCCTATTGGGATGGGGTCCCTTGGGTCAGTTTTGGGGCAAAAGCCCAAGTTTTTATGTAAAAATATGTAAAGTCTCCGCAAATTATGGTCACAAAGTGTGTAGCTAGTTAAGAGTCCAAAAAGGGTTTTACCTTCCTTTACGTAAGCTTGAGTCGACTTTTTTAAGATCCGCAAACCATGGGATTGTATAAATAGGTGTCTCTTAGAGAGTCTAAGGCAAGTAATTGAAGTTAGTTTATGGTATGAGTGAAGAAGTCTAGCACAGATATAGAAGTTTGAGAGGGGGAAAGAGGCTCTGTAGCTAAGTGTTGAGAGGCCTACAGTAGTGTCTGCAGTTGCGTGCGTGGACCCTTGTAGGTGAGTGCGCAGGGAATATTGAGTCTGTAAACTTATACTGAATATCAATAAAGAATATTGTTATAGAAATTCCTGTGTTTTATCCATTTAGTTATGTTATGCATGATTGCAATATATGTTATGACGAATGATGTCCTTATGAAATAATCATGCATGAATTGGAAATTTTATTTGATCTGTATTACTATCTGATTGCAATTAATGTTAAGTGATTGCGAAGATCCTAATACTTGTTGTTAAAGTTATTAAACACTTAGGTAGATATGAGTAAATATTTATCCAAGGGTAATCTAGGGTGCATGTAAATAGCTAATTGGCCTATTCAAGGTCAAAAAAAGCCAGTCGTAGACCTTCGCAAAGGTCTAGAGGCTGATTAAAGGAATTTATTGTAGTAATCCATAAGGGCTTAAAGATTTGCGCGAAGGCAGATCTAGGTCGCAGAAGGACATCACACTGATCTCTCGGTGTGGAAACTTGGTTCCAACATCCCCCCATACTGCTATGGGTGAGACATCAGTCCATGCATGACGGATTGATGTTGAAAGGGCCAGTAGTGTAGGGATTTGTTTGGCGTAACTAAGTCTAAACCTGGGAAGACCCCCTTAGCCAACAACTACAATGTCAACACTGAATCGACCAATGAAGACCTTCCATGTGGTCCTCTTGCCAAGTCATCTCTACCTCATCATCACAATGTCATCTACCAAATTATCCCACCAAAATGTGGTGTTCCCTACAGGTATCATATGTTCAAGTACCTACCACATGTCACTTACCACTTGTCCAATTAGGCACAAAAAAATTCCAAAATTGAGTACCACATGTTAGCTCCTCATGCTGCCACATCACCTGCTCTACGACCTAGCACCACCTAACATGCCACTTGTACCTCCACATTGTGCTTGAGGCACATATGTTGGCCAAGAAAAAATTTTAGAATATGGTTGTTTATCTAAGGTGTTACTTTATCTCACCACTGAATAACTAGATGCATGGATGCACACGAGAGACATAGATACATCGAGAGGCCCAAATAAATGCAAGAGGCTTTGATAGAATAATCCATCTAGATATACACCTTGATATGGATTAAACTGAATTGTTTTGCATTATTTTGGCATAATAGGTAAAGGCTCCTCATGAAGAAATCATCTCCTTAATATATCACCATTTTGGACATTAATGACCACACCTTTGAGAACAACAACAACACATGAAACAATTATAGTAGTCAAAATAAGTTGAGGTATGAAATCCCCCGTATTCGAGGGGACATTAGGGGATGTGACAGATGGTTTCTTTGACTAGGTGAACTAGGTTTGTAAAAGGACAATATATTTTATAGAAGTGGAAGAGTGTTACAAAATGAAGCCATTACTAAGTGGATGAGCTACAAAATGTGTGCTCCAACTGATTATGAGTTGCAACTGCTAACAAGTAGTAGGTATGGAAAATGAGTGAGTTCCTTTTTTTCAAAAATAATCTTTGTACACTTTCCAAAATAAGGTATTAATGACTTGGGATGTAAAAACATGGAGATGGGTTCCCCAATGTGCATTAACCTACATGATGTAGGGTAAAAATGGTTTAGGGTAGAGGCCCTATTGGTTCTTATTAGTGTGGGGGGGATGAATAGAGAGTGATCATGGAAATAATCTACTACATTGTGCAGGTGTGATAAGCCAAATGTAAATATAGTGGTGTGTTAATGATGATAAAAAGTATTGGCACCCAAAAATATATAGGACTATTTATAAATGAGCCAAGAAATAGGAATAGGGCCATGGTTTGAGACATGAAAATAAATTATTCTTAGGAAAGGTATGCTAGTATGGATTCCCATAATATAATGGGTGCTATTGTGTGGGGAAATCCATGAGGGTGGAAAAAATATAAATCATGCATTATTGGATTCATAATTATCTTAATAAGGGGGGTGAATCATTATAATGACAATTTTTTATTTTTTAAATAGTCATGCATCATAAAACATCCAACTTATCAATTTATTAAGTAACACAAGATATGCTTGGAAACCCTTATGGGAGAAAAAAACAAAACCTTTTTATATATAATATCTTGTAGGAACCAACCTACTATTACAACGATTTGTAAGCGCGAACCTATAGGAGACACCAACTCCCTCTACTTCTTTGTACTCACCAACCTATAGGAGACACTAATTCCCTCTACTACTTTATAGCTGCCAACCTAAAGGATAAACAAATCCGCTATACTATTTTGTATACACCAACCTATAGAATACACCAATCCCCTATACTATTTGATTCACAATATTATTTGCTTTGGTCTACTTCTTCTCTTCTTGAGTTCATTGCAACTACCTCATCAACATCAACTCTCATAGAGACAGTTCACTCTTTTCATCATGAAAATTCCTCTATACTACTCACCATTATCACACCTCACTGCATATAATTCCTTCTATGGAAATTCACTGCAAACTATACTTGCTTCATTTATCACTTTTTCACTTCGCTACAAACTATACTTGCTCCACTCATCACCTTTTTATTGTTGGGTTGTGTTATATTCTTTCCACAACTAACCTATGTAGTGAACCATGGGATTAGAGGGGGGGCGGATCCCCCCCTTTGTTGTGCCGATTGTGTAGCGGGGGGGTCACAAGGGGAGCGGCAGCCCCCCCTGTCTGGGGGTTTTGAGGGGGGCAGGTAGCCGCCCTCTACGGGGTCCCGGGCAGTGCTCTGGGAAACTTTTTTTTTTTGACCCTATATTAGGTTGGCGAACCTACCTATGGTTTTCAGTCCATAGGTTTGGACGCGATGGTTTTTTGGTCCATGGTATTGGATGCTTCGGCATTTATAAATATGTATTGTAACATTGAAAGGAACATAATGAAAAATCAAGCTGGTAGTCTCGGTTTTCGGATCCAGTGGGAAACCTCTGTGTATATGTGTTTTATGTGTTATGCTCTTGCATTTTTATTTTTCCTATTATTTAGAATTCGTATGCAGGTAATTTTTGTACGGGGCTAAAACCTACATTTGGTATTAGAGCTGTTTTGGCTTCAACGGGACGCCATTGTTGCTGAGGTGTTTCGCTCGGGCCTATGGTAGACCCTGTTCAGTGGGAGATCTGCGAGATCAATTTTGGTGGTGAAAGAAGACGGCGAGCAGCGGAAAGATAGAGATTGAGAAGTTCAATGGTCAGATTTTTGAGTTGTGGAAACTCAAGATGCAGGATCTGTTGGTGGATAAAGATCAGTGGATCGCGGTAGATCCGGGTACTAAACCAATGGGAGTGACCGATGAAGAATGGAAGAAGCTGGATTGAAAGGCAAAGAGCACAATACGATTATGTGTCTCAGGTTCATTATTGTTGAATGTATCAAGGGAAGCTATGGCAAAGGCTCTGTGGGATAAGTTAGGGACTTTGTATCAACCTAAGTCTCTGGTGAATAAACTATTCCTGCCAAAAAAGCTGTATAACCTGAGGATGAAAGATGGAGACTCGGTGACAGAGCATCTAAATGCATTTAATACCGTGGTAAGTCAATTATCATCTGTTGATATTAAAATTTCATATGAAGATAAGCGCATCAGTATGTTGTTTTCTCTACCAGATTCGTGGGATAGTCTGGTTATTGCGATAGGTAGCAATGCAATTTCTTTGTAGTTTGATGAAATAGTCTCAGCCTTACTGACGGAGGAGATGAGACAGAAAAATATGGACGACCAAAATGGTGATGCCTTGTCTGTACGACGATGGTCCCATAATAGAAACAAAAATAAGTCATCGAGTGGGAGATCTAAATCTACAGGGAGATCTAAATCTCCAGGAAAACCTATAAAGGTGGTGCGCTAGAAATGTGGAAAGGAAGGGCACTTCAGAAGGGAGTGTAAATCTAAAGCTCCTGATAAAGGAAAGGGATATGATGATGCTCCTTCTGCAGAGGCAAAAACCACCTCAGATGAAGGTGGGGATGTGTACTAGGCTTCTTCAAGTACACATGTAGATCATGAGGCATGGTTAATTGACTCAGGTGCATCCTTTCACTTCACTCCCCATAGAGAGTGGTTTTGCGAGTATGAGAAATACGATGGCGGTGATGTCTTCTTAGGAGGTGATAGGAAGGCCAAAATCATTAGTTGCGGAAAAGTAAAGCTGAAGTTGCAAGGTGAAAGGGTTAGAACCCTTCCGGGTGTTCTGCATATTCCTGCATTGGCCAGAAATCTGATTTCTGTAAGAAAGTTGGATGATGCAGGGGTAAAGACAGTGTTCGAGAAGGATACCTGCAAGATGGTTCGAGGAGCACTGATATTGATGTGGGGAGTTTAGATTGGAACTCTGTACAATCTGCAAGGTAGCACTGTTGTTGACGGGTGCAATAGTTCTATGGTTCCTGAAAACGGAGCAGAAAATCTAGTGGTCTCTAGAGAGAAGACCATGTTGTGGCAT
>APFE031758203.1:80293-98240 GCA_000404065.3 Pinus taeda | reverse complement strand
AACATTGAAAGGAACATAATGAAAAATCAAGCTGGTAGTCCCGGTTTTGGGATCCAGTGGGAAATCTCTCTGTATATGCATTTTATGTGTTATGCTCTCGCATTTTTATTTTTCCTGTGATTTAGAATTCGTATGCAGGTAATTTCTGTACGGGGTTAAAACCTACATTCACTTCACTACAAACTGCTCTCGCACTATAGATCACTCTCACACTTCATTATAGACCACTAACTTCTTATTATATAAATACTCATTGTGGTGTACCTATTATCACTTATTCATTTATGAACACTTACTTTGATTCCTCTTTAGTAAATCTCAATTTATAGATGCAACTTTTATCCCCATATTGGAACTTTTTCCAACTTGTCCTACATTTGTTCCACTTCTTTCACTTACGAAATCATTTTAGAGCTTCCTTTAATACAACTCCATTCAAGGATTTTACCATGTTCTTATAGAAGTAGTCTTCCTTTTTCTTTAGTCTCGCCTCCATCCAAACTTAAACCCTGATATGTAAAACTACCATGGAAATTCCATTAGGAAATTTGTCACAATAGATCTACTAATATATATTAGAAAATCTCAAATCTACACTATGATGGTTCGTTTCTCATATTTATTGGTATGTTAAATATTGTTTATTTTGTGCATCCAAAATATAGTTAAGCTGAAAATATAGAATGACAAAATAAAAAGTCACAAACCACAATTGAAAAAATATATATCTTGGGAAACCCTTTCAAGACAAAACCTAGCTAGAGGGTGAGGCCACCCTATTCTATATATCTGAATAGAAAATGGATGCCAGTACAAATAAGTGAGGTTTATGGAATCTAGGATACTATAGTGCACAATTCCATTGTTTTTGTTCTATCCCTATCCCTCTCATCTACTCTACTCATCTATGGAACAAAATCTAGTAAAAGGGAATGGAACCCTTCTCCTTGTAGTGGCCTTATTATAACACACCTCGATGGCCTACTAGTTAGGTTTGACTCCTTAAACTCTTAGCTATAATTACAATATTGAATATTCTAGAGTATTATTCATCATAATATCATGGCTATCCCATTTTCCATTAATAATTGGGGTTGATATGGCATCCTCTTGAATTATGGTGGTCACGATAGGAAAGTTGAAACCTGAGTGGTATAGCATTTGCATATGGTGTTTGATTGAGGTAATTCTTACACCATTTGAAAGATATCCATTTGTATAACTGGAACAAAGGTTTAATTCTAAAATGACAAAGTAATGGCCCTAAAAGGCATGATTTTATGCCTCAAATTGCTCCTAGAATGTTTTAGAACCTAATTTTCCAAACTGGGTCACACTAGCAAAAATTGTCTTGTGAGCTTATTCATCCAATTTTTACACTCCAAAATCCTCTGTATTGATTAAAAACAATATTATTATCCAACTTAAATAAAAAATCTATAATTTGGGAGGATTTTGGTCGCCAAACATTTCTACTAAATGAGATGAGGAAATGTTTCATCCACCTTCCCTCTAGTATACCATTTAGCCTTGCATGGAATATGCCCTTTAAACTCAATTTTAAAAAGGGAATTATTGCCATGTCTTGAAGTTATGTAGGTCTTACATAATTGTATAATTTTTTAATTTTTCTAGAGCTTATGGCGCCAAATCCTCTACAAAAGGCATGCCTTGTTCATCTTCCTGATCTAGCCTAGAAGGCTCATAGAGTTTCAAACTATCTATATTTACCATCAATTAAATGTGCATCTATGGGGGTAGATTGATTTTATAGTAATTATCTCCCACCTTTTATAATATCTCTATAGGACCATATTATAGACCATTAATTCTTACCGGGATATTGTAGCCACTCCCTGTTCAACTATAATGAGACTCTGTTTCTAACCATTAAGGACTTATATGTTTTATGTTGATAATACCTAGACATATAGTTTTCCTATTACTTTTGTAGTGTATATTGTACCTATATATGGATCTACCCAATCTTCTCAACAAATTTTTCTTCCCTTAAGTTTCCATATGTAGGACCCCCCTCACTCCTCATTGCTACCTGTGTGTGATATCCAAAGCTGAAGGTGTAAATATCCAAAACAAGTTTAAAATAGGGACTTAATATTATAAGAGTGGACTACTCTATCTATATATATTCCAAATTCTCATCCCAGGTCCTTCAATTCTTATGATTGTAAACCCTTAATTAAAGTTACCTTAAAGTCTCATTGACTACTTCTATATAACCATTTTTCTGTTGATTGAATGTTTTAGACGTCTTTAACATCTTATATTTTTCTCGCACAATGTAGTCCAAAATGATTTGAGAAATATTGTTTCCCTATTTTGAAATATGATCCTTGGTATCCTAAATTGAACCTAGACCTATTTAAAGAAAAAATTTTGCTTCTTACCCACTAATGGTAATTTTATAGGGCATTAGAATACACATCTTATTGAACCCATCAACTACCATGAACAGGTAGTAATTTCCCTTCTTGGTTGTTGGTGAATATCCCACAAATTCCATGCAGATTATTTCCCAAGGACAATTGGGTACAAGTAATGGATGATATAAACCATGTTTCTTGTTACTACGCTTGCTGGTACAATAAAATATGCATCCTCTTATGGATATATCTACCTACTCTTGCATCATGGACCAATACACATATCTCTACAAGTTGGTCATTATATTCCCTACACCAAAGGGCCCGACAACCTTCAAGGTGTGAGATTCTATAATCAATTGTAATTTCTCACATTTAGGAGCGTAGAAAGTATCTTACCTATAGAGTAACCCATCCTAGAGATAGAATTCAATAGCATTGTGACCATCATGCACATGAATCTGGGTATATAGCTACTCAGATGCCTCATTAAAGTACTCATACTATAAATATGCCTCTTTGTATGCATCGTGGGTGAATGGCTCGGTGTGCATAATATTTTCTGAAGAAATGATCATAGTTGTGGATGGCATCAAAAGCATGTCGACCAACTTATTTATGTTTTCTTTCCTATAGCTTACCAATAAATGAAACTTTGTAGAAACCCCATCCATTTGTAATGCCTAGTATGTTGTAGCTTACTCTACACCTACATGTACTATAGTGGATAGTTATGTGTGTGGATTACTATCTCCTTTCCCACTAGATAGTGTCTTCACGGCTTCACATGTTGCACTAATACATTGATCTCCTTGTTATAAGTAGGGTAGTTAAGAATTTACCTGTGAAATAATTTATAATGTTAGCATACACCCCTTCCTCCATTGATCATGACCACTCTCATAGCATATCCAATCTCATTTTTGTTCACTTCAATGGGTTGTTGTGAGTTTGGTATTGCCAAAACTAGTATTTGGCTAGTATTATTCTTTAACTCCACAAATTCCCTCTACTGACCCTTTCCCCACTGGAAACTCTTGCCACTTGATTTTATGACATGCAGTGGTGTTGCTATTGTCGAAAATAAGGTTATGAATTTTGTCAAACATTGTGTTGCCCCAAAGAGACTCCTAAGCTTAGAAACATTAGTAGGCATTTTCCACTTCATGATGGCCTCTATCTTGGCATGATTTATTTTCCACTCTCCTCCACCTATCATACACCCCAAATACACCAAAGACTATTGTGCTAACTCACACACCTTAATATTTACTAGCAGTTGGTGCTTCTTTAATTTCTCTAGCACCTGCATGATATGCGATGTGTTTCTCGCAATTATCATTATATATGAATAAATCATCCGTACATGACAAGAAACGAATCTATAAAAGGGCATAGTATATCATTCATTAACCTCATAAATTCAGTTGGTGCATTTCATAGGCCAAACGGAAAGACTAACGACTCAAACAGCCCTTCATGGTTTTGAAAGTGCTCTTCCAGTTATTTTATTCTATGACTCAAACTTGGTGATATAAAATCTTTTAGTTTGACTTGGTGAATCATTTCGCTTGCTACAATTGCTTGAGCAAATCGTCTATTCTATGCATGGGGTACTTGTTCATGAACATAATATTCTTCATTCTCTATAATCTATACATATTAACCAATTCCAATCCTGCTTGCACATAATGATGATGAGTTATCCACATGGAGATGTAATCGATCAAATGAAACCTTGTTCGAGTAGTTGTTGTGACTATTTGTTCACCTCACTTTCTTATTTAACAGACTGCTTATACAACTCAATGTTTGTTAATGGGGAGTCTAGCAATAGCTATATCTTTTGTTCTACCTCCCTCTTGGATGGTATCCCTTTACACTCCTAGAACACATACAAATATTCCTATAGAAACTCTTATAGTTGTTGGTTATGTTTCTTAGTAAACCCCTCCATGGATTCAATTGCTCTCGCTAAGTTTTTTAGAGACTGGTTTTCTCTTAAAACTAGTAAAACATATTTCTTAATAAAACTATTCAATTTCTTGGCTTGGTTAGAAATTGCCAATGAAAATTTTGACTTTCTTTTATGCCTGTTGATTGTGAACAATTTTCTATCCTTGACAAGGTGGTATTGGTTGGCTCTTCACATGAAGATTTCATCCCACATGTACATATAGGGATTGCTAAACACCATTATTCATGTACATCAAGGGGAAATACATATTGTTCTACTTCATTAAGAAAATTAGCACTAGTCTAGCAAATATGATTTTGAACTATTTTGTTACCTTTATTTTTTGCATCCTTACTTACCCATTCCAATGGGTATGGGCTTGAATGATCACAAACTTGCAACACTAATTTTTTTAATAGATCTATTATATTGAGACTTTCCTATGATATTGAGTCAAACATAACATGAATCTTGGTCATTTTAACTTGTAACTTTAAATGGGAGATTCTTATATTTTTTAATCTTCATATTGTTGAAGGCTGCTCAGATTCATCTCGTTCTGCATTGATGTACATATGATCTTCTCATCCACATTTCAGATGCTTTAAAGCTAGTTTCTCAAATCAATGGCCATGAGATTATTCTTGTTATTATATTTATTTTTATTCTTCATGTTAAGATTTTGATGCAAGTTTTAACACTTATCCTTTTTATGACCATCGATGTTATAGTGGTTGTAGTGGTAATTGGGATATTTTCACTAGTGTGTTGTGGTTTTGGTCCTTTTATATTTTCCCCCTTTCCACCTATTCTTCCCTTCCATAGAAGCCTTATGGTACTCATTTTGATTCGACCCACTTAATTCCCTTTTCTTCTGGCCTATGCTCTCCAAGTATTTTTCCTATGCACAAGCCTCATCCCCTAATATAGGTTTGAAAAACATCACTTTCTTCCACAAATGGCTATGTATACCACCTATATAGTTGAGGAGTATATTTAGGTTCTTTTGGGATAAACCTAGCATTATGCTCATATTTTTTAACATTGTGGTGTACTATTCTACACTCTACCAATATTTATGCTTGAAGTAATGCCATTGGATCCACTACTCCTCTATATACCTGATAGGGTAAAATTATGCCTTTATGAGGGCTTTGAAATTGTCCCAGTTAGTCACTGGAGAATCTCCCTCTAACCTTAAGGTCTTTGTCTCGCTCTCACAAGGTCAAGGCATGCCCCTCTAATTTTAGTTAAGCAAACGAAATATTTTGTTCTTCCTTTATATGATGGATACTAAAATAGACTTCTAGTTATTACAACCATTGATTTCGATTAATAGCTTCAATCTTGCTTTTATACAAATTGATGCTAATTTCACTTCCATTTTGAATATGGAATGTGAATTGTTCATGGAACTCAAATTGTGTTGATATTTCATGGGTTCTTTCTTTAGCTCCTTCTCTATTTCTTCCTAGTCTCCTAATATCCCCTATGATAAAATCTCTACATTAGATGCCCATCTTCTCTGAATGGCCCAACCTTATTAGTTAGGTGAACCATGATGAGGCTCTTTATAATAATGTACATATGGTCTTCTCATTTTAGTTTTGAGCTACGTTCAATCTAGTTTCTAAAATTAGTGGCCATGGTATTCTTCTTCTCTCTTGATTTGAGGCTTCTGCAATCTATATTTTGTGAGGTTTTATCTTTTGGAGTCATCACATTCATGTTTCTTGTAATTGACATTTCGAACCAACATCTGTGATATATTATCATTCTTTTTGTTCTTCAGGTGAAGCTCTAGATGCAACGTCCAACACATTCCTTTGTATTATCATCAATATTATAATGGTTGTAGTGGTAATTGGGAAATTTGAACTAGTGTTTTGGTTTTCATCCTTTTATAGTTTCCTCCATTCCACTTCTTCTTCCCCTCCTTAGAAGCATTCTGACACTCCTTTTGCTTTGATTTACTTCATTTCCCTTTCTTCTAGCATATGTTCTCTAGGTATTGTGTCTAACATAAGTCTCATCCACTAGTATAGGCTTGAGAGACATTACTTTCTTCTGTAGATGGCTTTATAGACCCCGTGAATACTTGAGTAGTACATTTGGGTTTTTTTCAGAGATACCTAGAATTATAGCCATGTTTTTTATTATAGTGATGTACTCCTATACACCTTGACCCTACTTATGCCTAAAGTAATGCCATTGGACATACTTCTCTTCTACATACCTGAAAGGGAAAAATTTCCTTTATGAGGATTTTGAAATCCTCCCATTTAGTCGCTAAAGGATCTCCCTCCAACCTCAAGGTATTCATGTGGTTTTATGACAAGGTTAGGGCATGGCCCTCTAATTCCACTTGAGAGAATGAAATATTTTTTTCGTCCTTTATATGATGAACACTAAATAAACCTCTAATTCTTATAACAATTCATTTATCTTCAAAGCTTCAATATTACCTTGATATAACTTGATGTCAATTTTTTCTTCCATTTTGAATAGGGACTATGAATGGTTCATGGCACTCAAATTGGGTTGATCTTTTTTGGGTTTTTTCTTTGACTCCTTATATGTTTCTTCTCGACCTCCTAATATCCCCTATGATCAAACCTCTACATTACATCCCTATATTATATAATTACCCAAACTTTATTAGTTATAACCACAATGAGGACGCTCAAAGTATGGTTTATGTTCATAATTTGTTCTTCTAGCCACAAAAACCTCTCCTCTATGGGCTCAAGATGGTTATTTACAAATTTGTTGCCCATGATTAGAGTTTTGTCACTTTTATTTTAACTGACATGTATCCCCTAAAAATCCAAATAATATAACAAAATAAACATTCCCTAATACCAATATGATATATAAACTACCATGGATATTCCACTGGAAGACCCATCACAAAATATCTGCTAAAATATATAACAAAATCTGAAATCTACACTTTGAGGATTCATTTTTCCTTATATTTACGGACATGTTAATTACTATTTATTACATATACTTAAAAATTATAATTACGTAGAAAATAGATAACAATCAAATTAAAACTCACAATCTGTAATTGACACAAGATATATCCTCGAAATCCCTTTCGACAAAAAACCTAGCTAGAAGGTCACAATGCTATGATGTCTTTCTATTATTAGAAAATGAGTTCAAATACAAATAAGTAAAGATTGTCTCTTGTGGGATACTACAGTGCAGAAATACTCTTTTTTTCTCTCTCCCTATCCCTCTCAGCTACTCTTTCATCTATGGAACATAATGTAGTCGAAAAAAATGGAACAATTTTCTTCCTAGTGGTCAAGTTATAACACAGCCCAATAGCATACTAAGGGTTAGGTTTGACTCCTTGAATGCTTAAGTAGAGTTACAATATTGACTCCTTTAGAGATTATTAATCATGATAACATCTCTATCCCATTTTCCATGAACAATGGGAGCTAACATGCAATCCTCTCAAATCACAGTGGTCAAAATAGGAAGGTCGAAAAACAAGAATGTTAACTTTTGATCAATATAACTTTTACATACAGAGTCTAGTTCAGGTGATTCTTGTGTTATTCGAAATGTATCTATGTTTAAAATAGGACTAAAAGGTGTTTCACTTAAGCAACAATATTTTACCCTGCAAAAATGTTGTTTAATGCCTCAAACTACACCCAAAACGTTTTAGACCCCAATTTTCAAAATTGGGTCCTATCAGTAAAGATGGTCCCATGAGATTGTCCCCCCACCTTTTTCACACTAGAATTATCTATATGGATTAAAAACAATACAATGATCCAATTGAAACCAAACCTTTAGGATTCCGGGACTATATTATCTAACATGGAGGACATCGAATATTAAACTTTACTAGGAATCACGAAATACCTGAGAATTAGTTAACACTAGGAAATCATATAATAAACAAATTTATTTGACCTATGATAAGAAGCTTTTTCTATTAAGATCCAACCAAATTTCCATCCCCCCACAAGAATTAGCTAATAGATATTTATCTATTGAACATTCGAGAGTAAACACCCACAAATATACTATTTAGCACCTAGGAACTAATTTAATAAGACCTTAGAACCATGTGCCATGGCCAAGAGATTATCATATTAGGTTTTGGGGTGATGAAGACCACTTGAACACTCTTTGGTAAAACATCACTCTGGGATTCCAAGGGTCCAAGGGCCTAATGATGCAAAAATTTCTATCAATTTACAATGATTTATTAAATCCCTTATTCTTTTTACATGGTATATCCCTAGTTATTGGGTGATATTACTTACGTCAATATTTTGATGCTATGGAGGTGCTTAGCCATTAAATTTTAACCTATTGGATCTATATGACCATGGATATGACTAGAGGCTAATGAATATCAAAATATTATGTAATCAGTTGAAAAATAACACACTAGAGACTATTGCAAAATAGACATGTGATGAGAAGCCAGAGGACCTTAAGCTTTCCACCTCATTCCTCTATCACCAAATTAAAACTAATCACGTGGCCAAACCTAACTTGTACTCTATCATCTGAAACTACTAAAATTGGCCATGTGTAACTCACATTTTCACTATTTACATGTTTGAAAATTTCAAATCAAATGGCACCTTTTCTCCACTACCATTTCATATGCTCCACTTAGCACACCACTTCATTGCTTTGTCACCTATTACAACACATCATTGTCATATCCCTATCCAACTATTATATCCTAGGTGTTGGACTATTGGGAAATCTTATGGATTTTTGCAAATGTGATGTTCCAAGGGCCCAATGGGGCTTTTAGCACTTAAGAATATATCTTATAAACTTGCCACTAGGAGCTTTACCAAGAACCAACCATCTCTAATATTAAAGAAAACTAATAATTAATGCTTTGAAAAACATCAAATACACAATGTTCCAAGGGTTCTTAGCACTTGACCACCACTCCTTAAGCACTTGTGACTAGGAGCTTAACCTAGCTCTTGATCATATCAGGTGATTAGGATATCCCATGATGTTTATATTGAAAATGAGTTGATGTTTCATAAATATCATAAAATACAACACTTTATAGTAAACTTTCCATCCATTAATTAGCTAATGACATATCACATCTGCCCCCACTAGTGCCATATCACCTAAACTATTTTTATATCACCTCAAGTTGTTTTGGGTGGGTTGGGAAGGGGGGTGCATGGGGACTGAATACCTTAATTGAATGCCATGTTCCCTTAGATATTTTAATGTGTGACATCATTTCATACCCCACTATGTTTAAGCATAAAGGAGGTTGGGGCTCCCCAAAATTAATATGCATCATCAATTCTGCATTGATACTTGATCCACTGATCCAAGTTGTTATGCAATGATATTCATCAACTTCCCATTTCATGCGTTAATCAAGGATTTTCCCACGTGCATCCAAAGGCACTTCCCTGGTATTGACATCAATAGTAACATGTTATACATGCACCCCTTAGCATTGACCAATCCAAGCTACTAAATTTTGATCTAATTGCACTTCACGTGACATGTTTGCATCTATGACAACATATTTTGCAACATGCACAAACATTCACCTATTACAAGAGGAAGGTGTGGATGAATGTGGTTGGGATATGGGGGCCCTATCATGAGCTCAACGGGAGTGAGCTAGGTTGTTAAAAATTCTCTAAGGGAGAATCCATCATGATAATTGAAGAAAATGATACCCTAAGTGTAAGTGTGTTTTCTTTTAGTCAGGTAGTTGTAACAAATGGAGGTTTTATCTCGCAACTTGAGTAAAAAGACCCCATGTGAAAGTACTACATATATAAAAAATATTTAAAGTGAATATTTGAGGAAAAGGGGATGGTAATATGACACACCTAAGGACAATACGAAGAGAAATGCAGGCCCAAATGATGAACATTTAGCATGGTGAAAGGAGGATACTAATGAAAAGTGTGCATTGTACTGATTCTAAAGGAACAAACCATTTGGAAATTGGTGCTTGTGAGCTCCTATACAATGCACCAAAATCTCCAAGTCAGGTGTATAAAAGGGGGTTGGGGCCCACCATGCGACCTCTTTTTTGCTATTAAGGTTCCAATTGAAGAGCTTATGCATGATCTCAGTGCTTCTGGAGGCTTTTGAAGAACCCATTCAAGTTTAAATTGGAGAAAAGTGGGTCCAAACTTTAATATTTATGATTTTTTCACTAACATAGGGAATTACTAAGATACAAGGGGATTTTATGGTCTTATATATGTCCTAGGGCCCACAGATGACCATTTGTGATCACCCTTGATGGGGTGACCAAGCTTGAGGACTAGTTCATGATGGGCATCTACACCTAGTGGAAGGTGAGCTAGAGGTACCCCAATGTCTGAGGAAGTTAAGCAATTTTATACTTGAGTAGAAGCCCCTCCTGTTTGGGATGGGGTAGAGGTGGATCCCTCACATGAGGATATTTGGAAGCTGTTGGAGTGGGTGGCTTCCCTTGGTAGGAACATGGATGTTGATGGTTTTTCTTGGAATCCTAAAGATTGGCTACTTAAATCTTGGCAAGGAAAATGTGGATGTCATGGTAAGTGGAGATCATTATTGAGGAAGAAATTGGTAATGGGAAAAATGATAATGCCTCCTAACTAAGGGGAATGGAAGCACCCACCTGCAAGTGGTAGAGGGGGACACGATGGTGCCCCAACATTGTCACCAACATATATTTTGTATGAGAGGAAACATTCATTATGATAATGATCCCTTGATTTTTTGCTACAAATCATATTTTATGGCTAATAGCCCCTCTATGCGTATAAACTTTATTGATGATGATGATGATGATAATGATATATATGTATGTATGTATGTATGTATGTATGTATGTAAGTATTACTTTTTTTTTGTCATGTGTTCCTCTCATTATTTTAAATTATATGTTGTGTTGAATCATTGTTATGGATTCTTTATGATGTTGTGTGCATCTGCAATGTGATATGTATCTCAATAGCTTTTATGATTACTGTGATTCTTTCTCACATAGGAAATGATTTTCTATATGAATGATGACTTACATATGCCTCTATGGTATATCTTATTTCGAAACCTTGTACTAACATCTTGGCATGTAGGTACTTCCTAAACATAAGAACATCATGAATATGAAAGGTCTAATTCAATTGTGCGACAAGTTAGGAATCAAGAAACATATGTAGGTGGACGATTCCAAAGTGGATGGAATTGACCAATAACCCTAGGATAGCATCACATTCATCTTCATTATTGGCAACTAGCCAGATGCAAAGTCCATTTATATGGAGCAGAGCTTGATTGGGAGAGTATATGGCCTAAGCTTTTCATGCTAGGTTTTGTGTCCACTAAGAAGTACCTTCAACAAAACCAACGAAGTATTATAGTGGGAGATTCATCTAAGAAACAATGACAAGGTAATGATAACAAATAGTTTGATAAAGGCTATAAAAACATAAGAAGTGCAAAAATTATTGTATGAAACCATATATGAGATAAAAATTATTTCAATCATGGATGGAATTTTTGTTGGTGTGCAATATTGTTAGTGGATGTGCAAGTATTAAATAGTGTACTAAGTTCTATAGGAAAAAAGGGTTGGAACATAATGTAGATATGGTGGGTCCATGCTCTCTTGTGTTTTGCTACCTTCATTACCATTTAAGCATTTTGGACACCATGTAACAATGAGAAAACAAATTGTTATCATTTCTCCTATGGAGGGAGAAATATATTAAATATGCTCTTGATTCCATCTGTGATTAATAATAGGTGGTGGAAGAATATCTTGACATGGTCCAAGTGGTGGGAACTGCAATAGGAGTAGGGTATTCCTTATAAATGGTTAAGGTTCCTACTATACAAATAGTGGCCACATTTTGAGGCAAATTGTGATCCTGAGGGGAAGATGTCACCTGATTCATTAAATTATGTGATGAGTAAAGAAAATATGTAAGTGAGATTAGTGTATTCAATACACAAAACACAAGGGTATTTCATCCATTGATTAACGAAGGTGATAGAATAATAAATGATGGATGGTGCATCCTCATCTAAGGTTGGGGGAAGTAGCAACGGAATTGTCGAAGCATGACATAAGATGACCAATACGTCCTAATATCATGAGACATCATGACAGTGATGCATATAGTTGTCATGCTATGCACAAATTTCACATGGTTGGTTGTTTTGGAAACCCTTATTACACAATGAGGTAGATCCATCACTTGACGGGTGGGGATAAATGGGTATTCCTAAGGGGAATGTAGGAGGTCCTTCAAATGATGAAGAGGAGGCATAAATTGGTGTGATGACCTGATTTTTTGCAAAGGGCGCATGGGGGACTTACCCTAAGTGTATTTGTTATTGAATGGTCATTTTCCTTTTGCTTTCTCCTTACCATTTTTTTCCCTCTAGTGTTTCCAAAGGAGTAGGTTCCTCCAAATATGAGGCATACATAATCTATCTAGTTGGGATGATAACTAACATAACCAAAATGGAAGGGGGTAACAAATACTACAAGAGAAGTGCTAGGGCGATGTTTGGAATGGTAAGAGTTTCCATCACTTGATTTGAGATGAAACCATATGGAGGAAATAAAAAGGGAGTTTCACCGATAGTGTATCATAAAAAAAATGTATCACTTATATCATCCATTCATGGTTTACTTATTATGGGTTTATTGTCTGAAGATTATTTTCCTAAATAGGCAATTACGATGAATATAAGGGATGAAGCATATGAAGGGATGATGGGCGGGTTTCCTAATTATGTACCTAGGAAAATGGAGTCTTTGAACTTTATAGAACTAAATTCAATGAAACAGGGGACCAATTCCTCTTGTAATTCCACTAAAGTTATAACATTATAAGGGGAGGATGAGGTCCTTGACTCATAGTTTATTATCTAGTCTATGGTTATGATATTTCCATCATGAGGAAATATCATGGTGCAAAATACTGGGGAATTTAAATCCTTCATTGAATATATTTAACTTTGTTTGAACAAGATGCTATAATATACAGAAGCTTCAAGGAATTCTATGTTGATAAGAATTGTTCTACTAGTGAGTTTCATTAGGATATTCTGAATGAGTCTTATTGATTGTGAAGCGAAACCATCGTATGGCTAGCAAGTAATAGATGAAGGTATAATATTGAGGGGTTTTAGTTTCTACGATATTGTCTTATTCCTAACGCATGTATATGCTCCCATCACTAATGATGCATCTCTATATAGTCATGTTACATATGGTGACAAGGATATGGAAAAAATTAATGACGGGAGTCATGGTTCTAAATTTTCCAAATCAAACATGATAAAAAAGGAATCATAATGGTTAGTTTCACATAAAGATGAAAGAAAATCATTTTGTTGAGTTGGACATGTTTCAAGAATTTCCAATGTTGAGATGATAGTAGGGGATTGGGCAAGATCGTTGACAATGTTCTAACAATGTACTAACTCTCCATTGTGTGGGGAATTCCCTAAGTGCTTATTAGTAAACCTAGAAATTTGGTCTATGGGAGGCTACGGAATAATTGGGGGTGAGGGGGGGCGTGTGTGTGCGAAGGGTTGACATAAATAGAATCGCCTACACTAAAGAGGGATTAGGCTCAAGTGGACTTCCATAGTCTTGAATTTGTAGTAGGATATCCATTGTGTTCATGTAAATGTTGTGAATGAGCATATCTTCGGTGTTCCAAATTGCAATGTTATTAAAATGAGGAGGGATAACCTCATATTGTGCAATGATAACTCCTTGTCGAGGGAAAGGTATTTTCATTACTACAAGTTACTAGGTGCATCTTAATTCTCCACTATGGGTACCCATAGAAATTTTCATGCATTTCAAGGAAATGATGCATGTAATTTCCATACTCTCCATAGAGGGAACAAAGTAATTAGTTTGGTCTACCATTATCTTTTACCTTTTTCTATGAGTTTTTGGTGCCTTGGTTAGTATTTTTGTTCCAATTAGGGACACTTCCCCTGCCCTACATTTCATTCTACTATGGATTGATTTCTCTTCTATTAACTATTTCCTTTATTGTTCCCGATATTCAAGGGGTTGAAATAAATAGAATCACCTACACTAAAGAGGGATTAGGGTCAAGTGGACTTCCATAGTCTCGAATTTGTAGTAGGATATCCGTTGTGTTCATGTAAATGTTTTGAATGGCCATATCTTCAGTGTTCCAAATTGCAATGTTATTGAAATGAGGAGGGATAACCTCATATTGTGCAATAATGACTCCTTGTCGAGGGAAAGGTATTTTCATTACTACAAGTTACTAGGTGCATCTTAATTCTCCACTATGGGTACCCATAGAATTTTTCATGCATTTCAGGGAAATGATGCGTGTAATTTCCGTACTCTCCATAGAGGGAACAAAGTATTAGTTTGTAGACCATTATTTTTTACCTTTTTCTATGAGTTTTTGGTGCCTTGGTTAGTATTTTTTTTTTCCAATTGGGGACACTTCCCCTGCCCTACATTTCATTCTACTATGGATTACCACCCTGTGATTGATTTCTCTTCTATTAACTATTTCCTTTATTCTTCCCGATATTCAAGGGGTTGGTGACATTGAGTTTTTCAAACACCCATTGATATTGAGGGAAAGAAGGAATCATAGAAAAAATTAACCCCTGCATTATGTTGAGGATGTGGGGAGTTAGAATGCGGTCAACCTTAGAAAGGAAAACATGGATTTACTTGTGTCAAGTCTCCATAGGTGGGTTGGGATGTTGACACACCATCAAAGTTTCACATGATGAGTAAATTTCCCCATGCATTGGGTGGTTACTTGGTTGAATAGGAGTATTACGATAGTACACTATGATTATGGTTGAATGGATTGATGACAACCCATCGACCTATGGGACCGATCAATACGAGTTTCCTTAATAGGAAATTTGGTTCCTATGCTAATATTGTTATTGGTTAATGGGCTTGATCAAGCCATAAAAAATGTTTCATGATCCCAGATTTTCTTTTTTGAAAGGTTGAGATTGTGGAGTATTCAGGATAACTATATAGAGATATCCTCACTGGGCATCAAGTTTTGAGATTTTGTGATGGATTATTCCTAAATTTACGGCATCGTAGTTGCAACATTCATTGCTATCATAGGAAAGAGTGATTTGAGGAAAAAATAAAACATTTCTTCTTTAGAAACTTCAATTTTGATAATTTTGTGGCATCTATACCATTCATGGATATGATCTGCAATGTTAGTGGGAAGTGTCCATCGTAACTCTAAGAAAAATTCTAGCCTTGTGTCATAATGAAGATAGAGTTGGGAAAATGTTAGGAATGACTTGGCTAGGGATTCAAATGTGTTGTAGTATCTCACCCTCTCACTAACATATCATTTGACTGAGAAGACAATGAGGGTGCATTGAAATATCTTCAATCAAATTGAGTTTTTAGTGATAATGTTTGAACAAATGAATAAATTAAATGTCACCACATGGTTTGCAACAACTTTCTAAGGGTTTCCTTCAAACTTAATTATGTACGAAGAAAGTTTCGTGGGCATGGCCAGTTATGTAGCATTATGAGCTATGTAGCATCATTTGTTAACTTTGAAATATCTAGGATATTTAATGAAGTGAAAATGGGGATTTACATATAGGAGGGGTCATAATTTTATAACATATGTGAGATGAGGGATACTATGAGGTAGCTTGGATCCTAAAAAGGTTGAACCTAGTATGGATGAGCTTAAAAAAACCAAATAAGGTGGTGATTTCTAAAGGGAAACTCAAGTAGGTGAAGCTACAAGACCCGAAATGTCTGATATCAAAGGCGGGATGCCTTTAAGATGATGAGAGTGATGGGGTTCAAAGTTTTCCTCTATGGTGCTTAATGAGATGGATGAATGATGATGGGGATATCGAGTATGAAAATTGTTGTATCAATGCATAAAACAAATAAAAAAGGGGTTAATTATCTTAATGATGTTTTAATGTGTGAAACAATACAAGTCTTGGCAAGGGGTTTTGCACATGAAATCCTAAAATATATAATGTCCTTCCACTCAAAAAATTAATTGGCACTTATAAAAACAATTCAATATTTGGTTCTCAAGACACCGAAAGAAAACTAATGAAGTTATGAAATGATGGTTATAATTGAGGGCACTAGGCGACGCTCTGAAGAAACTAATGATATTTCTAATAACCACTCAAAATAACCTAAAATTTCAAGTGGCCTTGCATCAGCCACCTTTGCTAATATTCCATAATATTTGGCCACTAATCTAGCTCCATTTAGTGCAAGTGAAAGAATTTCAAATTCTGGGTGTAAACTGTAGATTTGAATCCCCTACCAAGAGTTTGGAAACTGAAGGAGGCCCATGAAAATCTTCAGCATAAGCCTTGCCCCTTCATGGGTTTCTTCTCACCACTAACTTTATCACATTGTATTATGGAGGATTTACTTTCTCTAAAAGTGATACAGGAGCATCTAACAACCCCAATCAAATGTAGGAATCCAAAGTGGATGTGGACCATTGAGCTAAACAAGGGGACTTTATGTTTAAAATAGATCTTAAAACATGGAATGGATAAGTCTCTAGAAGACTTAATTAAATGTAATCTACCATATATATTATGTAGCGAGCTTTAGGGCTTTAGTTGAGTGATTTAAGGAAAGGATTGATCGGATCCCTTCCGTGATCCAATCTAATGTATTCTTATAAATAGTGAACCTGTGTGTTCAATTAATAGGGAGCAAGACAGATAGAATATATGTAAGCCTACGGGAATAGTTGAAAGAGAGGCCACTAACATTAGAAAATAGGACTATGTGGGACTGAGGTGTCTCGAATGTAATATTTGTTTTTATATTAATATATATTTAGAGCTTATTCCTGACTGTGAGTGTGAATTGCATGTTTTGTGATTAATTATGGTGAAACTTGTAGGTTTTGTTACAGTAGATTGTAGGGAACGTTTTGAAGAATGCATGGAGGAGAGAATTATTCATAGGAATCATAAGGGTTCTTAAAATCCATTGAAGAGTTGAGAATTCATAGAGGAATCAGATCAGGAGGGAGTTGCAGCGAAAACAGTGAAGAATGGGATCCTTTAGAAAAGCTAGAACCACAGAGAAAACTAAAGAAAAGGCATAAAAACACAAGTAAAGGCAAGAGCAGAGGAATGGACTGGTAATGCTCAACAGTCATTAGATCTGAAAGACTAATGATCAATATTAAGTTTGTTATGAAACCATCTCAAGAAAAGATAGAAAAGATAGATCAATGCCTTAGAATTCAGCCTCTTCGAGGGGGAAACCTCCTTTACATTACATAAATGAACAATTCTTGGATGATACAAATGAAAAGACCTCCTTTCTATATATAGGAGTCTAAGGGGTCATAACATAATCAGGGCCTATATAACAATAATAATGTAAGGGCACAATAATAACAATAGTGGGCTTCTATGGGGCACACTAGTAACAATATGGGCACAATAGGGGCACAACAATATTAATAAGGGGTACAACTACAATAGTAATGGGGTAATCACTAGTATTGTGGGGACCCAACATGCCCCTCTCCTTCAAAAAAAGTGTTGTCCTCAA
>APFE031758203.1:53969-78552 GCA_000404065.3 Pinus taeda | reverse complement strand
AGGGACATCTGCTTATATGGTTGTAGCCGTAGGAATACCCAATCACCTACATCAAAACTTCTTTCACTGCGATGTTGATCTGCCTGTTGTTTCATTCTATTTTGTGCCAACACGAGGTTATCCTTTACGAGTTTGAGGACTTGTTGTTGATGTTCGATGTGATGTTTCACAGCCTGAACCTTAGAATTTTCTCTTAAATATGATGTGATGGATGGTGGTTGATACCCATAAAGTGCCATAAATGGGGCCATTTTTGTTGTTGTATGGAAGGAAGTGTTATACCACCATTCATCCAGAGGCAGCCATTTGACCCATTGTGTCTGTTTATCAGATACAAAGCAACGAAGATATCCTTCCAAACATTTGTTTACTATCTCAGTTTGCCCATCAGATTGAGGATGATAAGATGAGCTATGAGCTAACTGAGTAACAAGACAAGAAAATAATTCTGTCCAAAAATTTCTAGTGAAAATGGGATCTCTGTCACTTACAATAATCTTTGGGTTTCCATGTAGCTTTTGAATTGTTTCCATAAATGCAGTAGAAACTGTACTGGCTTTAAATGGATGTGATAATGCACAAAGTGTGCATACTTGGTAAGTCTGTCAACTACCACCATGATGACACTCTTTCCCTCAGACTTGGGTAAACCTGTGATAAAATCCATTGAAACCTCCTCCCAACGTTGGCTTGGAATGGATAAAGGTTGTAATATACCCGGTGTCTTAATTGTTTCAACTTTATTTTGTTGGCAAACCAAACATTCCGCCACAAACTTTTGAATATCTGATTTAAGGCCATCCCAAAAAATTCCTTCTTAACCCTGTGGTAAGTTTTTAAAAATCCCAAGTGCCCTCCTAAGGGAGAAGTGTGCAAGTCCATAAGAATGTTTTGTTTTAGCGGGGAATTCTTACAAAGGTATAAGCGATATTTGTACCATAATGAATCATTTTTCCAACTAAATGTATCTAACGTACTAGAATCTTGTTGTAACATTCGAATAAGTGCCCACACTTCTTCATCATTCTTCCATTCCTCCCTTGCTTCATTTATCCAATCTGGTTGGATAATAGAAATGGCACATAACATTACTTCCACATTCTCATCCTTTCTTGAGAGTGCATCTGCCACCACATTTTGCTTCCCTTTTTTGTAGATGATTTCAAAGTCATAAACCAACATCTTTGTGACCCACTTTTGTTGCTTTTCAGAGGATAATCTTTGTTCTAAAAAGTATTTGAGGCTATCATGATCCATTTTTACCTTGAAGTGTCTTCCCATTAGGTAGGGTCACCATTTCTTAAGTGCATGGAGTATTGCCAACATTTCCTTCTCATAAATAACTTTGTGTAAAAACTTCCCTTGATTGGACGACTTTCAAAAGAAATGGGTCTTTCATCTTGCATTAAAACAGCACCAATTCCATTTCCTGAAGCATCACATTCCACAATAAAGGTTTTTGTGAAGTCTGGTGTTTCTAAGACAGGTGCTTGGCACATTGCCTCTTTAAGATGTTCGAAGGCCTTCGTTGTTTTTAGAGTCCATGAAAATGCATCTTTCTTCAATAATGTTGTTAGAGGCGCTGCTATTCTCCCATAATTCTTAACAAACTTGCGATAATACCCTGTCAACCGAAGAAATCCTCACAGATGCTTTATGGATGTGGGAATTTTCCATTCCTTAATGGCTTTAATTTTGCTAGGGTCTACCTTAACTCCTTCATGAGATACAATATGACCCAAATATTCCACCTCCTGGACTCCAAAGAAACATTTGGATCTTTTTGCATATAATTGTTTCTCCTCCAATAGTTGCAGCACCCTGTCAACATGTTCAACATGATCCTTCCAAGACTTGCTGTAGATTAGTATATCATCAAAAAATACTAACACAAAATTTTCTAAGGAATGGTTTGAAAATTGAATTCATCAAACCTTGAAATGTTGAAGGTGCATTGGTAAGGCCAAAAGGCATGACCAAAAATTCATAATGACCCTCATGAGTTCTAAATGTTGTTTTCAGAATGTCCTCAATCTTCATTCTGATTTGATGATATCCTGAACAAAGATCCAACTTGGTGAAGTAAATTGATCCATGCAATTCATCCAGTAATTCATCAATGACAGGAATGGGAAACTTATCTTTAATAGTGAGCTTGTTGAGCTCCCTATAATCCGGACACATGCGCCATGATCCATCCTTCTTGTGCACCAATACTACTGGAGCAGAGAAAGAACTTTGACTAGGTTGAATTATACCAGCATCTAGCATTTCTACAACCATACGTTCAATTTCACTCTTTTGGGCATAGGGATATCTGTACGGCCTGATGTTTGGAGGAACACTTCCTGGAATCAGATGAATAGCATGATCATGATCACGAATAGGTGGGAGACCTTTGGGAGTCTCAAATACCTTCTAATGATTGTCCAAGACGTTTTGGAGATCTGGAGAAATAGATGATTCTGATGTGGAAACATTTAGCGAACATTATTGAGCAATTACACCTCTTTGTTCCTTTTTTAGAAGCTTTGTTATACCGTTAGAGGTGATTATCTTTCCTGGTTTTCCTGCAATACCCCTTAATTCAACTTCCTTTGCTTCCCCAGAAAATTTCATGAAATGTTCTTGAAAATTAAAAGATATTGTACCCAAGGATTGTAGCCATTGGACTCCTAGTACAACATCAGCACCTCCCATTGGAATGGAAAGCATTGGGCTAGTCAATACATATTCTCCCATGGATAGCTTGATATTATGGCACTTTCCAAAGCAATTTATCGTTCCTCCATTTGCAACCATCACTTGACACTCTAGTGCTAGATATACGAAGCAATTCAATTCTTTTGCTACCTTACAATGAATAAAATTGTGGGTACTTCCTGAATCAATCAACACTATTACCTTTTTCTTCTTGATTTGTCCTTCTATCTTGATGGTTTGAAGAGTGGTAATTCCACCAATGCATTACAAGATATGGTCGGATTCATTTCTTCTTTATCTAGGCTTTGTTCCTGGAGTATATCCTCTTCTTTTGACCTTTCTTGCTCCTTTTCTTCTTCCTCTTCACAATCTATGTAGAATAATTTCTTCTCAGCACATTTATGACCTTTAGTGTATTTGCTATCACAACTGTAACAAAGCCCTTTTGCTCTTTTTTCTTCCAATTGTTGTGGTGTCAACCTTATAGGTTGTGGAAGACTAGGGGCAACAACACTTCCATCTTTATAGTTGTTAGTGGTATGCTTCCTGGTTGCCATAATTTTGCTTTCCATTTTTCTTGCTAACCTGAATGCCTTCTCTAATGAATCAGGTTCCCAAAGGCGAACATCATGTTGGATATTATCCTTTAAAGACCCTATGAACACATCAATCCTATGCTCCTCTGGAATATTTTTTACCCTTGTGTTCAATTTTTGGAACTCCTCAATGTGCTCCATTATTGAACACTTTTGTTTGAGACTTATCAATTGGCTAAAAAAAGTGTTGCTTTTTGTATCCTCATAATGTGTTGTCAATTCTTCAGTAAAAATTGCCCAAGTGATAATTTGTTTACGAGAGCAAAGCCATTGATACCATACAAACTGATTTGGTTCCTAATAGAAAGTTGCAATACATACCTTTTGCATGTTTTGCACATTATTGAGATCGAAAAATTGCTCCATCTGTAATATCCATGTTGCGGGATCCTTGCCATGAAACTTACTCATATCGATTTTTGGAATATGGTGGGTCTTCGATCCAACATTAGAGTCTATGAAATCATGATTAAATTTTTTTTTGTTCTCATCATGAGTTTCCTTTACTACCCTTTCACCTTTAGTGACCCTTTCTTGTAGCAACTTATTCATATTTATCTTCAATTCTTCCATGTTTGCTTTCAAATCTATCTTCAAATCATCCATATTATCTTCCACGTCATTCATCTTAGCTTCCACTTCATTCATCTTAGCTTCTACACCTTTCTTTAAACAATCCATCTTAGATTCTATTCCTTTTTGTGCAAGTGACACTTGTTGCACTTGGTCTCGTAATTTTGATATATCACATTGCATTCCTTCCTCTTCTTCATGAGTCATGTTAGAGCTTTTAGGTTGCCTACTAGGTGTTTCCATTTTTTTTCTTTGGGGCATCAATTACTGATAATAATGCTTCACTATTCCCTTTGAATTCCTTCAAAATAAATTTTCAAACCAAGCTTAAGCAAACATTTAAAAGATATACACACATTTTTTCACTTTGTAGGAGCTCGATATTGCCTCTGATGTATCTCTGTAATTTCGGATCATCTAGTTCTGAAATTGCGACCCGCGGTAGCCCTTTGTGTCCTCTTTCCAATGCCACCAGTCTGACCCGAATTGAATTCTCCAATGAAGAGTTATGCCAAATCTCCCACAGTGACTTGATTATAGACTAATTCAGTAGAGGGAACTTGTACAATGTTCCACAAGTCACTGTTTCGACCTCTGGCTCTGAAAAATATATAGAAGTAGCTAAAGTCCCTCTTTCTGCACCTTTTTACAAAATTTCAATCCAATGCTCAGAGAAAACGTTATGATGATTTTTCCCAGGTCACCTGTTTGGAATGTAATTCAGGAGACTGCAAAAATACCAACTTCCTCAAATCATATATCTGCAATTATAGCGTAATATGCTCTGAAACTTGGATCCGAGCTTTAGCGCGATGTCTTCCAAAATGGTTTTTTTTTCAACTTTTAAAATGTCGCAGAAAAAAAGTTATAACGAAAATGCCACGATGACCTATTTGGAGCAGCGAAACCATAGAATCCAAAGCTCTGATACCAAATGTTATGGAACCAGCTCAAGAAAAGATAGAAAAGATAGATCAACGCCTTAGAATTCAGCCTCTTTGAGGGGGAAACCTCCTTTACATTACATAATGAACAATTATTGGATGATACAAATGAAAAGACCTCCTTTCTATATATAAGGAGTCTAACGGGTCATAACATAATCAGAGCCTACATAACAATAAATAATGTAAGGGCACAATAATAACAATAGTGGGCTTCTATGGGGCACAATAGTAACAATATGGGCACAATAGGGGCACAACGATATTAATAAGGGGTAAAACTACAATAGTAATGGGGTAATCACTAGTATTATGGGGACCCAACAAAGTCGCATCGGTAGAAACCATTACAAAAAGGACTCAAATGATACTTTGGAATAGAGCGATTGTGATTGTGCAATTAATCGTTGACCATTGGATCACAATCCTAAACGACGGTCGCAATTAAATCAGTCATCGCATATCGGGGAAGCAGAGATCAAAGGCATCATAAGATTGGGAATTGGCATTAGAAAGAGGCTTACAATAATGTAAGGGCCCGATGGATTAATAGACCCAATGTCTCTTTGAGTCACAATATATAAAATTTGAAGTCCACTTTATATTGGTTCAGGCAGAAGTTTAAGGTAATCCCTTTCTTGCACCGAGTGTTTAAATGTTATGTTAATGACTCTAATAGTCGCATATCAGAAGTCGGAGGGATGATGAACCACATATGTCGTAAGGATGGGAAAGACAACCGATAGCAATTGCGATGAGGTTAAACCTCGGGTTCTATGCGATAGTCGTACGAAAGGTGGAGGAAGATATGTTTTGGGCATTTTTCCTTTATACATGGATTTCATAAGGAAAAGTGCCAATAGAGAATTTAAGCGTAGTAACATATATAAACAAAGGTATATGAAAGGGAAAGGATATATACATGGGTGGTTTAAAGGAAATAAAGGTTAAGGAAGGTTGTTATGAAGGGATAAGGTTCTGATAGAAAGGAGGAAGGATTATATTGAGTCTAAAGCTTGATAGGAGGTATTGACAGGGTGATTGTGTTCCAACGAAAAGGAACTGTTATAAAGGGCCTTAACCATTAGGCCTTAGAGGAATTGACTCCTTTGAAGAGTCAACCACCTAGGACAGGTGCATTTGTGTATTTTTATGCATACTGTGGTTATGTGCGGGTGTTACCCTACACCACTAGTGGTATCAGAGCAGAATTTTGTAATCATAGCAAATCTATAACCAGATTAGAATTGAAATCAGAGTGAGGAAAGATTTCAGCGAAAGGGATTTTGCACACAGGAAAAGGTAATGTGCTAAATGATAAAGACTACAGTGGGAGATTGTAGCAGTTCCAGCAGAGGCTTGGAGTAGGCAGGAATAGAGGATTCCTTGAAGGAAAGAGAAAGTAAGATTATTTAATGCAAGTTCTGAAGGAAAGAGGACTTGAGGGACAAAATAGAGGACAATCCATTGAAAGTGCAGAAGAATGGGTGAAACAAGATCATGCTGAGATCTTGAAGGTGAGGTAATATGTTTTGTTTCCAATTGAGAATGTGTTTGTACTAATAGATCAGTGACAGTAAGAGAAGTTGCAAGAGGGGAACCAGATGTTTTCTTGAAGGCAGAGTAAGGAGAATACTGTGAAGAAGAAGTGGCAGTGAACCTGAAGAATCCAACAAGTGATTGGACAAAGAGGACAGCTGAAGTGTTCTCAAGAGGAAGTGAGAGATTTCATAAGCCTAGAAGGAGCAAAGGTGTTGCTCAAGAAGAGGTTCCAGACAGAGGACCTATTCTTAGCAAAAGACTGAGTGAGAAGAGCTTAGTGAGGTAAGATTGCAGGGAGGAGGACTAGCTATTACAGAGGCTTGTTTGAAAGGAGCTCCTGAAGAAAGAAGAGAAAAAGATGACTACTGATAGTCATAGCAGAGGTTTAGAGAGAAGCCACAGCAGAGGATATAAGAAATAGGATTACAAAGGAAATGGCAAGAAGATGAGTCAAGAATAAATTGACAAAGAGGTTGCTGAATTAAAAGAACAACACAATACATTAAGGAGAATGCTTGAGGAAAGCCAAAGAGTAGGTTGCGTATTGAGGAAGAAGCCAGTAAAGTGGCATGAAATACAGAGAAGGCTACAAGAAATGCAAGTAAAGTGGCTGAAGGAACAACTCAAAGAAGTTTAGCTAGAAATGGAAGAATCCATTTGTGAACCAGAACAAGGAAAAGTTCTCGGAGAAAGTGAAAATGAAGACTTGAAGACTAAAACTTCAAGTGAGCACAAAGGGTCACATGGGTTTAAAACTAACAAGTGGTGTATGTATGTAGGTGAAACATGTAAAGAAGGATAATTGGGTGATATTGTCATAAAGGAGGAAGAAGACTAGTAGAATCTAAATCTTGTTCTGGAAAAAGATGAGATAGATAGATCTCATATGCAATTGGAGAAAGATGTTAAGAAACCAAGTGAAGGGCTTGAGGAGATTGAAGAAGAGACTATCAATTTTTTTTTGAATCATATGAATGTTTTAGAACAACAAGGAGATATGATGGCTGAACCATCAAGTGAGACCATAAGGCCTTACATTTTTAAAACTGATAGTTTGTGTATGATGGCAGATATTGCAGGAGAAAAGCAGCCATTTGAAGATATCTTCGGAGGAGATGAAGATCTAGAAGAAAAACGTAACAAAGAAAACTTTTTAGAAGAGGAGGAATTTTACTACATACAAAAGAGAATGTCTATGGATGAGTCTATAGAAGTTGTCATGGAGATGAGGAATTAGGATCTTATTCTGATAAACAATGAAGAAATATTGTCTCAGAAAGGTAATCAAATAAGTTTGATTAATGTTATTGATGAAAAGAAAATGCAGGAGAATGTTAATGTATATGATGAGGTAAGGATAGCTCTTGGAGAAGAGTTACAGAGGGATAGCAAGGCAAAATGTACTAAAGAAGAAGAAACTATGTTTGCTGAAAACATAGTAAAGGAGTAGAAATTCACCATGATGATAGGCACAGTTGAAATAGCCATGAAAGCTGTTGAGACAGTCAGTGAAGAAGAAGAACATCTACTGAAAGATGTTAAGGAAGAATAAGTGTATGGGAAAGACTTAGAAAAAGGAGAAAGGACATCTGATTATCTATCCATAACAAAGGAAGGTATGGCGAATTGTGTAAAATTTCCAAAATCTTCTCCAATTGAAGTTGTTGAGTTATATAGAAAATTAGATTTTCAAAGAAGGAAGTTGGAAAGACAGAGAATAGATGTTAAAGAGAGATTGTTGAAGAAGGAAGACAAAATAATTGTCATGAATGATAGTCACAAGAGAAAGAAGGTGATAATGAGAATTCAGTAGATTGACACTGCAAAATAAGGAGTTCACTATAATGGAAGAAAGCAGAGAGATATCTTTGAAGAAGATGGTATGAAGAGAGACTAATGGACAGTCTCATGAATTCAGTTGAGAGTTCAAATCAGCATATTGATGTTCTAACAGAGGAGGAAAATACAGTGCAACAAATTGAATTGTGGCCAAAGGAAAACAAGGCATAGCAGCCTTGTGTTTTTAATTCTAACAAGTGTTTTGTGAGTACAGGTTTTATTGCAAATGTTGGAGGAGATTTGGCATAGCTAAGCCACTTAAAGATGGAAGAAGGAGATTCTTTGGAAGAATTCAATCCATGGAGCAGGGATGTTAAATTGCTAGAGAGAGTGATGAATAGTCATGATTCAGTGCAAGAGGGTAAGGATGATAGGGAGACAACAAGCAAAGTTAAAGTCACTATAGGAGTCACAACAAGTGTTGAAGCAAGAGAAAGAAAACTAAAAGTTGGTGCAAGAAAAGAAAAATTTAGCATAGAAGACATCAACAATAACCTGAAACAAAAAGAAGGAGGCAGAAATATGAAGCAGAATATGGACCTATCCAAAGATGCATTGGAGACAGAGATTGAAGAAAGATGGCAACTGATGATGAAGTAGTTCAAACGGAGGAAAATGATAGCAACAGGAAGCAAGATCAATCATAGTTTGAATCTAATTGACAAGAAGAAGAAAATGGAGCAAAAGACAACAAAAGTGCAACAACAACAAGGGAAGAAAGCATGTGGATAGTTACAGAACAAAGTGTGGGATCCAGGAAGACAAAGATCAGAAGACACATGATCAGGAGATCACGCATACTTTCTACTTCAGGATTCTGATGCAGGAGCATCTAACCCCCCAATCAAACAAAGGAATCCAAAGCGGACGTGGACCATCAAGCTAAACAAGGGGACTTTTTATTTAAAACATAACTTAAAAGATGGAATGGATAAGTCTCTAGAAGACTTAATTAAATGTAATTTACCATATGTATTTTGTAGCAAGATTTAGGGCTTTAGTTGAGTGATTTATGGAAAGGATTGATCAAATCCCTTTAGTGATATGATCCAATGTATTCTTATAAATATTGAACCTATACTATCAATTAATAGGGAGCGAGACAGATAGAATATATGTAAGCCTACGGGAAGAGTCGAAAGAGAGGCCACTAACATTGGAAAATAGGTCTGTGTGAGACTGAGGTGTCTTCAATGTAATCTTTGTTTTTACATTAATATATATTTAGATTTGATTCCTCATTGTGAGTGTGAATCGTGTGTTTTGTGACTAATTATGGTGGAACTTATAGGTTCTGTTACAATAGATTGTAGGCAAAATTCTGAAGAACGCGCAGAGGAGAGAATGATTTAGAGGAATCATAAGGGTTATTAGAATCCATTGAAGAAGTTGAGAATTCACTGATGAATCAGCTTAGGAGGGAGTTGCAGTGAAAGCAGTGAAGAACGGGATGCTTTGGAAAAGCTGGAACCACGGAGAAAACTAAATAAAAGTCGTAAAAACACAAGTAAAGTGAAAAGTGGGGGAATGGAGTGGTAATGCTTAGCAGTCGTTAGATCTAAAAGACTAACGGTCAATATTAATTTGCATCGGCGGAAACCATTACAACAAGGACTGGAATGGGCCTTCGGAATAAAGTGATTGCAATCACGCAATTAATCAACGACTATCGGATCACGATCTTGAATGACGATCACGATTAAATCGGCCATCACATATTGGGGAAGAAGAGATCAAAGGCATCAGAAGATTGAGAATCGGCGTTAGAAAGAGGCTTGCGATAATGCAAAGGCCTGATGGATGAACAGACTCAACGTTGCTTTGAGTCACAATATATAAACTTTGAAGTCTACTTTATATTGGTTCATGCGGAAGTTTAAGGTAATCCCTTTGTTTCGCCGAGTGTTTAGATGTTATGTTAATGACTCCGGTAGTCTCATATCGGAAGCCAAAGGGGTGATGAACCACATATGTGGTAAGGCCAGGAAAGACAATCGATAGCGATTGCGATGATGTTAAACCTCGAGTTTTGTGCGATAGTCATACGAAAGGTGGAGGAAGATATGTTTTGGACATTTTTCCTTTCTACATGGAGTTCATAAGGAAAAGTTCCAATAGAGCATTTAAGCATAGTAACGTATATAAACCAAGTTATATCAAAGGGAAAGGATATATACATGGGTGGTTTAGAGGAAATAAATGTTAAGGAAGTTTGTTATGGAGGAATAAGGTTCCAATAGAAAGGAGAAAGGATTATATTGAGTCTAAAGCTTGATAGGAGGTATTGGCGGGGTGATTGTGTTCCGATGAAAAGGAACTGTTATAGAGGGCCTTAACCATTAGACGTTGGAAGATTTGACTCCTTTGAAGAGTCAACCACCTAGGCCAGGTGCATTTGTGTATTTTTATGCATACTGTGGGTATGTGCGGGTGTTACCCTACACCCAAAAGATATAAGCCGATGATTCAAATGGGAGTGAAGATGGTGGGTTATTTTGATGTGTACTCCCAGGTTCCTAACTTAGGCTATAATTTCTTTTGTGACCCCATGACGGGGATAATTATTGTGTTTAAGTTAAATTTCTTTTAAGTGGCTAATATTTCACGATGGTTGTCAAAGACTCATTTGAATTTAATATGTGAAAAATGATGAATTTCAAATAGTCTATATGTAATGTTTTGATTCCCCTACATCTCTTATAACTACAAGGGAAAGTAATACTTATCAATAAAGAGCTAAACAAAACTATTTTGCATGCAATGTATTGGGTGCAAGGTCTTAGGTGAATGTCACAAATGTTTATCAAATTGTAGAGATGTGGATATTGTGGGATCCGTTACTTTCTAATCTAATAATGTTATATGTGTTGTACCTTGTGAGAAATAAAAGATGTGTATATAATAGGATCCTTATTTTTAACCTAATACACTATGTGTTTTAACCTATAATCCTAAAGAAAGGAAAAAATGGGCCTCAATTTTTTTCTAATTTCCCCCAAATCACTTGTGATTACATGGGGAATAGCATACTCAACAAGGAAGTGATCCTCTTCTAATCCCAATTATACAATAATAGAAGCATGAAAATAAAGGCCATCCACATGGAAAATGAAATCAATTCTTCTACATTAGTTCTTAATTTAAATGACAAGGAGCCTAACTAACTTGCTAAAATGTGTAGGAGTGGGGGAAGATTATTAATGGTCGCTACCCAACTAAAGAAAAATGTAAAAATTACAATAATTTGAAACATTGTAAACCCATGTAGGTATTCTATTAACAATCATGGGGAAATCACTATGATTGTTTCTTCGATATAAACACAAAAGAGTTGATTTCTGGCATGCAAAGGCTAAGAGGAGGCTTGAAATGACTATGACAGAAAATCACATAAATGAACAATGAAATTAAAATGATGAGAAAGCATGAAAATAATAGAAATGAGAGAAAATAAAGTGGAGTCACCAAAATCAACTCTATGCCAAGGTTTTTTCTCCCTCAATAGAACCAACTGTAGGAATTTAAAGGGTAAGTTCCTTAAATAGGACACCAAAGGACACTTATCACAAACAGATCAAAAATCAGTACACCAGTATTCTTGACATGGTTAATACCCTCGAAGAGGGAAACAGTCCACAGCCTAAGCCAACGTGACCACTTTAGGCAATTTATTAATGTAAAATAAAGAAAATTTACATAAGCTTCTCTCATGAACAGTCACCTAAAAATAACCCTCCATGCTCTTTAAATAGAGATCATTGACCAATGAGGTGTTAAGCCACAGATCAAGTGTAAGTAATACTGAGGAGAGAATGAACTCTCAAATCACTTCATGTCTAGAATATATCATGACTGTTAGATTGTAAATTACAAAAATTACATAATAAAGAAACACATTTTACCTAACTATACACTAGACCAAGTTGTACTTAATTATTTCTTATGTGTCAGAATATCCTAACATCCCCCCTTAAGAACAACTTGGGATAGGATTGAAGGATGTACAAAGATGACACAATAGGAGAAGGAAGTAGGCATTATAGCCTATCCCCCCTTACTGACAAATTTGTGAACTCTAACCATAAATCAAAGTTTGGTAAGCTTTGCCTCTGTGAGAGCCTTTATAAACATGTCTACAACTTGATCATCAGTTGAACAATATTGCACTTCAAGAACATGGTCATGAATGAGCTTTCTGATGAAGTGAATGTGTACCTCAATGTGTTTGTTTCACTCGGGATGTTGGACTGCATCTTTGCATAGTTGAATGACATTTTGATTATCACACCAAAGTGTAGTCGGAAACTGGTTTTGAAAACCAAACTCTTACCGGATCTAACAAAGCCACATGGCTTCCTTACTAGTTTCAACGGTGCCATGATACTCTACTTATACTTAGGAAAGAGAAATGGAACTTTGTTTCTTGCAAGCTCATGTAATTGGCCAGAACCAAGACTGAAGACATAATCTGCAGTAGAATTTCGATCATCAGGGTCACCAGCCCAATCAGAATCAGTGAAACCAACTAATAGTGGAGATGTTTATGCATTGTAAGATCCCAAACTAAAATTTACCTCGAACATAATGAAGTATTCTTTTATCTACTTTCCAATGAATTTCATGTGGGTTTTTCATAAACCGAGCAACAAGGACAACAACAAAGGAAAGGTCAGGAAGGGTATGGATCAGATACAAACGTTTTCCACCAAGTGGATGGTATAAGGTTGCATCAACTTCAGGGGAAGCACAAATGATTGAAATTTTGGCTCCAGACTGAAAGGGAGAAGGGGCTAGCTTATAGTCTTCCATGTCAAAGTGGCATAGAAGATCACAGGCATACTTAGACTAGGAAAGGGAAACACCTTATTTGGATTGCAAGACATGACAACCAAGAAAATAATGCAAGTGTTCTAAGTATGTCATTTCAAACTTCTTTTTAAGGTTGGACTTCACATGGTTTATAAGGTTCGAATCAATGCCAGTAAGAATAAGATCATCAACATAAAGAAAAGGAATGATAAGAAACTTACCCACTTTCTTAGCGTAGATAACATTGTTAGAAGGACACCTAGAAAAGCCAGTATCTAAAAGAAAGTTATCCATTTTGGCATACCAAGCCCAACAGGCCTGCTTGATATCATGAAGGCATTTCTTAAGCCGACATACAAGGTTGGATTATGTTTCTATAAATCTAGGAGGTTGTTCCATATAGATTTCTTCATGAAAGTTCATATGTAAGAAGACGGATTTAACATCCATCTGATGGACTTCCCTTTTGAAAGAGGAAACAAGGGAAGGAACAAGGTAGATAGAGTTCATTTTGGCAACAAGGGAGAAGGTTTTAGTATAGTCAATGCCTTCAACTTATGAAAAACCCTTAGCAACAAGACGAGCTTTATCTTTATCATCTTTTCCATCTAGTCCAAACTTGCTTTTGTAAACCCATTTGCATCTAACAAGTTTTCATCCCTTTGGAAGAGGAACAAGGCCCCATGTATCATTTTCCAATAATGAATGATATTCTTAATTCATAGTGGAGTCCAAATCTGGATGGAATGAAGCTTCTGCAAAGGTGTGAATATCATAATTCAATGAAGCTTGAGCCAGTAAGGAAGAGGATCTATCAAACTAAGAACATGTATGATGTTGATCTATAGGATCATCTACAAGAGAACCTGTTACATCCCAAGTAGCATGGACCCATTTTGGAAGCTAAGGAGCTGAAGGAGGATCTCTAGAAGGTGGGGGAGGATTTTCATCCTCACTCTCATCATCTGAAGCAGGAATAGTTTTAGAAGTAAAAGGGATATAGAGAGGTGGCACATCTATCAAATTAGGCTTGTAGGCCTATATAGTTTTAGAAAAATTTACATCTCTTCCAATAATAAAATTTTTGGATTTAGGTTGTAGAAGAAGTCTATATCCTTTGGCATCTTCAAAATATCCAACAAAAATACATTTTTCACTCTTAGGTTCTAAGTCTTATGTTTCTCATTTGGAATATGGGTCCATGCTTCACTTCCAAAAACATGAAAGTGACTTACATCTGGTTTAATTGAGATCCATGCTTTTTTTGGAGTGATACTCTTTAAAACCTTAGTAGGATTTTGATTTACTATATAATTTTCACAGTTAATTGCTTCTTCCCAAAAATTAAGACTAAGTCCTTTAGATCAAAGCATACAATTAGCCATTTCCTTTAAGGTGTGATTCTTCCTTAAAACTACACCATTTTTCTATGGATTATATGGAACAATATGTTGCAATTGAACTGGATGCTCAGTGCAAAAGTTTATGAATTTATTGTTAAAATATTACCCGCCATTATCAGATATTAGCTTAAGAATTAGATATCTAGATTGTTTCTCAACAAAGGCCTTAAAGGCTAGGAACGTGTTAAAGACTTCACTCTTGAGTTTTAAAAAGTATACCCAAGTGCATCTGGAGAAATAATCAATGAAAGTTAAGAAATACTTGTAGCCAGAGAATGAAACAACCAGAAGTGGACCACATAAATCACTATGTGCAAGTTGTAAAGGGGTTGAGGAGTGCCAAGAAGCAAGTTTTTAAAAACTATCCCAATGATATTTTCTAAGTACACATCTGGAACAAACACCATCTCTACAAGATACCATAGGAAGACCTGTCACCATATTTTCTTTACATAGATTTTGAAGGGAGCGATAGTTTACCAGATCGCTCATGCCAAATTTTTCTCACTTCATCATTATGAGCAACAAATACCAAGGGAAGAGTTGATGACCCAAATTTTTTAAGCTTACACAACCTTCTAGAATCATCAACAATGCTAGTAGATAAAATATATCTAGGATCTCTTAGGTCCTTAATTACAACATCATGAGGTGGAGATTCAATAGTTTTACCATCACGTGAATGAGTTATATGATATGTAAATAGAACTTTCCAGGATAAGGTAGGAACACATAATACATCATTAAATTGGTCATTGTCGAGATGAATAGTTCTAGTCCCTACAACACTAAGAGATCTATCATCACCAACATATATATTTTTGGTATTACAATCATTTAAAGAAGAAAACATGGCTTTATTTTTTGTCGCGTGTTAAGAAGCTTGAGAATCAATGAGCCACTCATGAGAATGAGAAGAAGAATATACATTTAGTGCATAATCAAACCAAGATGCTTGACAACCACATGCAAAAAGTGGTATTCCTGAAGATGAGTTGAAGTTGGAGATTGCTCCAAATGGATGTTATACTTCTTCATTGTTGCTTCCAAGGATTCTATTTTCTTAAATCATTTAGATTCTAAGTGGCCATCATGATTACAAAAGTTGCTATGTCTACCATCCTTCTTCCCTTTTATTTTTATTTTCCTTATCATTTTGTTGAGTTGATTTTTCATTTTGAGACTGGTAAGGATTAGGACCCTTTCTTGGTTCAAGACCATTATTTTTAGGATGCTCCTTCTTAAGATTCTTTGAACTTTATTGTTGTTGGGCTACTAAGGATTTCTTAGAATAGTTTCTAGTATTAAGAGGACCAGGATGTCAGGTTTTTTCTTGTTCTCTTATTAAAGAATCACAAAAGGCATCAAAAGGGAGGGACTTGTGGTCTTGTCCTTGAGAAATAAAGGCTTCTCTAGTAGAATGGAAGGTGGAAACAAATAAAGAGTAGGCTGATATTAACATAGTAAGAATGGAATAAATAAGGCTATCATCTTTTTTCTTAACCTTAACACCTTCCAAGAGAAATATAAGAGTCTTGAACTTGCATAAAAAATATTCAATTGAAGAAAAATTATTCGGGTCCAATCTAAGCAACTCATTGTGGAGTTGATAGGCTCTAATTTCATTTTTAATTCCAAAAACTTTATTGAGCTTTTTCATTGCTTCAAATTGGGTATATATTTTTGTGATATTGAATCTAAGGTCTAGAGAAATTGACAACCCTATCAACCCACATGCTTGATATTTCTTATCTTCATCTTGAGGTTTAGACTCTTGGCGTGAGGCTATTCTATAAAGACCTTTACCTCTAAGTAAATCCATCATGTAATATAGCCATTGGAAGTAGTTGGTGTTGTCAACAATAAATAGGCATGGACTTTCAATCTTAAAAGAAACTGAAGTTGTATATGTTGTAACTAAGTGCTCCAATGGAAAGATCTTGAAAAATTAGGCATATTAAAACAAAGGCTCTGAAAACGACTTCCAGATGAAGAAGTTATGGCTTTTTGAAGAAAAGTTGTTGAAGATGCCGATGAACAATGTGAATGTTGGGGAGTGAATGATAATGTTATATTAAAAAAAAAAATTGCTTTCCAAACTTAATCTAATTAGCTCACTTTTAAAATAAATGATTGTAACTTTATTTGACCCACTTTTATAAATAAGTGAAAGTCACTTTTACAATTGTACTTTTTGAACTATCCACTAAATTGTAACTTAAATAAAAGATAGATTCACTTTATACTTATAACTCACTTTTTATAATGGGTGAAAACACTTTTACATAAAGTAACATTAAAACATAAGTTACATGTGTTTTTTGAAAAAGTAACTCAACAAAAAGAAAGACTTGAACCCAAGACGTTTATTCTCATAAAGTAACTTTAGACCAAGTGAGCTAGTTTAAAAGGTTAGTAATTTTTGGAAAGGAGGAAGGGGTTTTTTTGCTCATTGAAGCTTTATAGTGTGTGCTTACTTGAAAAAACCCTTTTGCCTACAAAACAAGAAGACAACCACACAAACTAAGAGAACAAGTAAAAGTAATCCAAGCCTTATAGCTCAAAGTTAAATTTGGCCATAAGCTAAATTTTTTCATCAATGTTCTATTTTTTTTCTAAGATCACACTAAGGCGCAGTGGAAAAGAGAATACACAAGGGAAAAATCCTTTCTTTATGTTTCTAGTTTACCCAGATCACAAAGAGTCATGGGGCAAAGAGAATACACATAAATGAAAGGTATAGATCTGGTAATAAAAATATTTAAGAGAACTATAAACAAATAAAAAAATAGAGAGATAAATAACTATGACTGCAAATAAAGCATGTATACTTCCACATCTTAAAAATGACATAGTTAGGGCTACCAGAAACCTTTTCACATGAAACAAAAGGGGTTCATCACTAGAATATATTCTCCTAACATAATATAGCATTCCTCTCAGCCCAAAAGCAGTCAAAAATAGTATATCTAGGAAACAATAGTGAGATGCAGTTGTACCTACTTCGTATTTGGATCATCAATGGATGTGGCCTTCAAATAGATTTGATACCATGTATGAATTTACAAGGTAAGTTACTTAGATAGAACACAAAAGGACACCACTCACAAATATATCACACATCATTACACCAGTATTCTTGACGTGGTTAAAACCCTCAAAGAGGGAAACAGTGCACGACTTGAGCTAATGCGGCCACTTGAGGCAATTTATTAATGTAAAAGAAAGAAAATTTAAATAAGCTTCTCTCATGAACAGTCACCTAACAAGTGACCCTCCATGTTCTTTAAATAGATATCATGGACCAATCGGGTGTTAAGCCACATATCAAGTGTCAGTAATATCAAGGAGAGAATGAACCAAGGATCACTTCATGTCTAGAACACATTGTGACTATCGGATTGTAAATTACAAAAATTACATACTAAAGAAACACATTTTACCTAACTATACACTATACCAAGTTATAATTAATTATTTCCTATGTGTTGGAATATCTTAACACCAACAACAAAATAGTTATAGCATGAAATATGGAAGCGAATGAAAAAAGAAAATATATATAACAAGTATCATGACTAGCAATGTTAAAACTAATAAAATTAAATATGGAGGTAGGGAAAGGAGGAAATCTCTTTATTTCTTCATGAAAAGGGTTATAATATTAGGAGTGAGACACTAAAGAATGTTGATAGGGAAACAAAGCCTATGAATCTCCTAAAGGAATGCCCCTTTTCTCCCTTCCTTTGCAACAATTATACTTTTTTTAAGAAGTTCGTAGAGAGCTCTCTCATGATGAACTTTATGAAACAAAGTTATCCAATTGTGAGACAACTCGAAGCATAAACTTACCTTGAATTCTTTTCCTAATGGTCCCAAATTTTGTGATATTTATACGCCCAAGCTCATGCCTTCCTCCTCTTAGCTCATTGATGAGATTTTATCATTGATTGAGATAGTGGGCAGTACGAGGAGTTAGAATCATTAAATCCACTTCACTGGTTTAGTGGTTTGAGACTTGGCTGCACGAACTTGTAATTTTACTTGGTGATTGCTCATTTAATTTGATTTTTCTTGTATACTATTGAGATGGCACTTATATTGACTAGTGTGGCTATCATGAAACAACTATGGAGATCCATGCAAACTCATTATTTTATTGAAAGGCTTGGTATGCTTCAATTGTTTGGTGTTATTCTTCATACTTCTTCCAATTCTATCAATAATGAATATGTGCAGCTCCCCCACATCCAGCAGGAATTGAACATGCGAGTTCACCAAATATAGCACTTGGGTTAAGTGTCGAGTTCACAATTTTTCTTACATCTCCACCATCAGGAGCCCAAGTATCATATACACCTAAGTGACTTTGTATGGTTTTATTTTTTAAATAAAAACCCTAGCAATGTTTGCTTTTTATGCTTTCCAAAAACCACTATGATATGTTATGTAAGACCAAATCAAATCTAAATGACACGCACCATTTTCACTTCTTCACCCTTATGGAATGTTACCAAAGGATGAGTTATGGTTACCATTTTCACTTCTTCACCCTTATGGAATGTTACCAAAGGATGAGTTACACTTGTGTGTGGTATGATAATTCATTGCATTTGTGAGTGACTATATGTATTTTCATTTGTTAACTAAATCATGTTGCTAATCCATTTCTACTATTTTCTCCCATTGTTTGATTTTCCATATAAATATGTTGTTATTTCCTTAATTTTATCATTTACTTTGTTTAATTTTATATTTATTTGGTCTTCTACTATTTTGTTTTCAACATCTTGAACCACTAATGAAATTTCAGGTGGGTTATTGGGTGATCTTGTCTATTTCCACTTGAGATACTCGAGTGGATAAACCTCTTGGTTTTACTCCTTCAAAGTTTGAGTGAAAAATGTGGGGAGAGAAACTTGAAGTGATAAATTGTGGAGATTTTAGTTGAGATTACTCTTGTCTTTTGATACATGTTTACTAAAGAGTCAACTTAAATATGCAATTTCAAATTCCCTTATAAAATGAACTTTAAAACTAACAATCTATTATGATTTTGTCAAATGCTAATTGAATTTCTAAAGAGAAAGGCTAAGAATGATTATTAAACAAAAAGCACTTTACATTTAAATATGGGGAGATGTTGTAGTGTCCATAAATGAGTGTAAACATTTAAATGTTGACTCAATACAAATTTATTTTAGATATTATATATATGTCTTTTAGATTTATAATTTTTTATGAACAATTCCCTCTCATATATATATATAGACAAGAGAGAGAAAGATATAGATATATATAGAATATAAAAAAAAAATATTTCTGATAAGTAAAATTTTATATGTAATTAAGCATATTGACCATAATTTACTACCCACCATTTGTTATACATTTAATAACATAAAAAAAAAAAAAATAAATTATAATTACTTTTCTCTTAAACTTCTATTTTTAAACTTACAAAATTATATATATATATATATATATATGATGAATTATTATCAATTTATATAATTAATTTTTTATTCATACTTATCAATATATATTTATGATTAAATTATAAAATAAAATTATCATTTTATAATCGTTATATTATTATTATTATTATTTATAATATTATTATAATAAATTTAATTTTTTTTTATCACCTTTTATATTCTCAAATGGGAGTTACATAGCCATTAAGGGATAGTTATTAGTCTGCTTAGTGAGAAACCAGACCAGAGATGAAATTGTAGAGAATTGAGGTTGTGAAACTTTTTATCATTACATACTTAAGATTAGACAAATAATTTAATGTTTAGATGTACCCTAGTTTTCCCTGCATTCTGTAAACAAGATACCAAAATTCAAAAGTGGAGGGTTTCATTGGAGCAATTACAAAGTTGATGGCTATTCTGCTTGGCATTTTGCTGGGGTGCAACTTGAAATCCTGGGGTGCAGGATAGTTACTAAAGCGGATGCTGACCGTATAGTCCGAGTGTTCAAGTTTTTTTACCGGATCTGCTTGGCTGAGGCCACTGTCTTACTAGGATTGGCTGCTTTTATATCGATTTGCCGTATTTTTCTTGAGGATATTACCAGGTTGTTGCCGGGATCTAGTGTATTCTTGAGCAATATTTTCTATGATGTTGGAGGTCCAAATGTTCATGTCATGATTGGGAAGTTGTATGCATGCTTTGCAGCTAATGTCCGACAGGGTTCTGGAGTGTGTGGCCTACAGAATGAATTATTCTTAGCAGTTCAATGTGATCTGTTAGGTGGTCTCGCCAAGGATACTAATCGACGTGGTGCCAGATAGCTGTCATGCTGCCTCTTAAATAATGTCACACCCCATGATGTCATTATCGGGTGGGGATCCACCGTTAATGGACACCCGTTGTGGGGAAGATAATAGATTTAATATAAATTAGATATCTTACGTCATGTTAAGTTATATATTTTACATTTGGTTGAATTGTTTTAAGAGATATAATATTGTTGAAGGTTTTAGAGATAAAAGTGATATTTTTGTCATGGAATTTATGAAAATAGATAAAGAGGTAAAGATTGTCATCCGGGACTGTTTAGGGAGTTCGGTGCAATTTGTGAGTTTTAGTATAATATTAAGTTTAATATTAATATGGTTAGATTTAATATATAAGTAGTCTTGGAAGATATATAAACAGTTTCGTCTCGGCAATATATAAGCAGTCTCTTGGTTTTAAAGCTCGCAATCCAAAGCTTGGAGATCTTGGCTCGCACATCAGGATCGGATATCAGGTGCACATATTCCTTATCTTTTCTTTTCTAATACATATTTGCTGATATAATTTCAAGTATGAATACTTCACCACAGTTACCAAAGATTACCAAGGGCAGACCTAGCACAGTTACTCTACAAGGCCTCTATGAGTATATAGAGTCTTTAGAGAAACACAAAGAAGAAAGAGAAGCCAAGTTACAAAAAGAGTTAGAAGCCGTGCTGGAAAACAAATTTGCATCTCTTGAAAACACTATCCAGAAACAAATAGAAAATAAAATAGAACTACTGGAGAATAAAATGGAGGCAATGGAGACTAGATTGCATATTATAGAAAAACAAAGCCAAGACACTAACCAACCATCCCAGCAAGGAGACACTGATACCTTAGAGGGTCTTAAAATGAAAGACATGATTAAAGAATTAGAAGAAAAAGTTAATAGTCGCCTCACCCTAAATAATGTGGTAGATAAGTTAGATATTAAACCAATTAAAGACGAAATGAAAAAATTAATAGAATTAGACCACGAACGTAACAAAAGGACCTTAAACCTTATAATCTTCGGTTTAAACGAGGAAGAAGATGAGGATACTTTAGCCTTAGCCCAGACAGAATTACATAATAGATTACAAATTGAAAAAGTGTGTCTCACAGAAGCAACAAGGTTGGGGAAATTAACCGAGAATAAAGGAAGATTAATCCACATAAAGGTGAGCTCTACTGATCATAAGCACAACATACTTAGTAAAACCTCAAGTCTAAAAGGACGGGAATATTCATAAATGAAGATTTCATTCCAGAAGATCAAGCAAAATTAAGAAAGGAGGTTCAAAAGGTAAAAGAAGCTAGAAAGGAAGGAAAATGGGCAATAATCAGAAATAGAAAAGCCTTTATTCGAGACAAAAACCAAAAAGATAGTAATCAATAGCAATTAAACATGCTCCGGATCCTTTCTTGGAACTGTCAGGGCTTCCCATGGAACAAAGGCCCTAAGCTAAGTTGGATTTCAAATGATGTTGATATTATTTTGCTTGTTGAAACTTGGGAGCACGAAGAATCTAAGGTCCCTAACATAGATGGCTTTACGCTATGGTCTACATGGAACAAGCAATCCTCCCGTAGAGGCATTGGGGGAATAGCTTGTTACATTAAGAAACACATCTCCCCCTATGTTAGGATTTATAAAAACGACCCTTACAACCAATTTAGTTGGATGGAGATCAGAGACATTAATAATAAAAAATCCTACATAGCAATATGTTATTTCCCCCCCATTAATTCTAACTTCTATAAGAAGAAGAATCTAGATAAAACTAACCCTTACAATAGTTTAGAGAACGATATTTCAAGCCTAAGGAATGATGGTAATATCCTTTTAATAGGTGATTTCAATGCCCGAACTTCAAGCAACCAAGCTATTATTTTAAGCAATCATTCCAACCCTAATCCTCTTTGGTTAGACGAAGACCCTACCTTGGCTAGTAGGTACAAAAGGAGCTCTGAAGACCTCGGAGAAAATTTGTTTGGGTCAGAGCTTATCAAGCTCTGTAGTGCTCAGGATCTCATAATTTGCAACGGTCTAAAAAAGTGGCCCAATTCCAGCAAGATGACCTGCATCCATGGACTTGGTAGCAGCGTGGTAGACTACGTTATTTCCGATCTTCCTTTATACAACAAAATGATAAACTTTGACATCTTAAACGACCACGAGCCTGACTCCGATCATAGGCCTTTACTTATAACCCTCAATTTTGTCATGCATAGAGTTCCCATAGAAAACAATAATTACAACCAAAAGAACTTAATATTTGATAAAAATAAAAAGGACCTCTTTCTAAATGAATTAAAAACTAATTTGCCTCTTTTATCTAGTATAGATAACATAGAAGACCTATATCATAATTTTACTACAACCCTCTCTTATTCTATTAAAAAGTTCTCAATTGAAGTCTCAAATAATAAAAGAAATAGCAAAACCAATCCTTGGTATGACAAAGATTGTAAAAATGCGAGGAGAGAAATTAAGGAAGCTGTTGATGATTCTCTTAAAATGGACAAGATAAGAATATACAAAGCCCTAATTAAAAGGAAAAAGAGGCAGTACATTCGTCAAAGACAGGAGTATCTCTTACACCTCTCTAAGGTAGCTCCTAAGAAATTTTGGAGGCAGATTCTGACTAGGAAAACTAAGGATAATAATAAAATTGCTCTTCACGATTGGAATTCTTATCTTAAAAGGCTTTATGAATCTCCTAATGTCACGGACAATTTGGAAACCCTGCTCACAAGGAAAGAAGTCTTCTCTTTAGAAGACATTAAGTTTGGGGTTAATCGCCTCGCGAATGGAAGAGCTAAGGACATTGAAGGTTACCAGGCAGAAATCTTAAAAATTGGAGGCCCTGTCCTCATCCCCCACATACACAAGCTTTTCAATCAAGCTGTTAAGCAAGGGTTCCCTAAACCTTGGACTGAGAGCCTCATTATCCCTATTTTTAAAAGTGGAGATACAAATAACCCCTCTAATTATCGAACAATTATGATCAGCCCTCTCTTAGCCAAATTATATGGTAGTATTCTGGAAAAAAAGTTAAGCATATGGCTTGAAAGTGAAGGTAAGCGGGCTAAAGGCCAAGCAGGTTTCAGAAGGCATCACTCAACAACAGACCACCTTGTTACGCTAAGGATCATTGCGGAGGAATGTCGTAATGATAAATCCAATTTATTTTGCTGCTTTGTAGACTTTAGAAAGGCTTTCGATACGGTTCCTAGATATAACCTTTGGAAGAGGTTAGATGAGCTAAAGGTTCCTCTTGAGTTAAGAGCTGCTACTATAAGGCTTTACGAGAATGTAATTGCCAAGCTAAAGAACAATGAGGGGTGGTCAAAAGATATTAAGTGTAACATCGGAGTTAAACAAGGTTGCCCCCTCCCCCCTACTCTATTCGGCATTTACATCGATAAGCTCGAAGACTATTTAGAAGAAGCAGGATGCGATGGCACAATCCTAGCTGGGATAGTCATTATCCTTCTTCTCTATGCTGACGATATTGTTCTTTTGGCAAGGTGCCCTTCTGATCTTGATAAGCAACTCAAGCTTCTTAAGGATTTCTGCTCTACCATGGGTATGACTGTTAACACAGACAAAACAAAAGTTATGATTATCAAATCTAAGAAGGACACTTGCGCTAATTTTACGTATGACAATAATAACTTGGAAGAAGTGTATTCTTACAAGTACCTAGGAATTGATATCCATCACAAGCTCAACTGGAACCACAGCATTGAGAAAAGGATCAATGGGGGATGGAAAGCTTATTTTGGTCTTGAAAATAACTGTAAAACAACAAACCTCGTAATGTGGGATAAAAAGAAGTTCCTCTTTGAAACTTTAGTCACTCCTGTTATCTTATATGGCTGTGAAGTTTGGGGCT
>APFE031758203.1:42727-52803 GCA_000404065.3 Pinus taeda | reverse complement strand
ATATTATGTTTAATATTATATGGTATTAATTATAAAGAAAGAGGAAATAAGATTTTATAAAAAGTAAAAGAAGTCGGATTTATAAATTTATTAAAGTTTCAAACTAATAAAAAATAAGATATCAAAAATTGTTAAAATTTCACAAAATTAAAGTGGTAAAGGTATATATAAGGTCGAGTTTAGATTATTTTGATATTAATATTTTTTTATTGAAATAAATGCATTGATATTAGTGTAGATGTCCATTTCTAATTTTATCTATTTGATTGTGCTAGATGCATTGATTCTACTATAAATCTTGATTTCTAATCTTATTTGATTTATTACATTTGAATCATTGGTTTCACTATAAATGTTGATTTCTAATGCTATTTGATTGTTTACCATAGATGCAGTGATTTCCATGTAAATCTTAATTTCTCATATGATGTAACTAGATAAATAATGTCCATTTCCTTCAAAGTAATTAATTAGATTCATAGTTTGCATTGATCTTAGTCTATGCATAAAGTAATTATTAACAATGTTCAATTATATCAATGGTGTGCATTACCTTCAAAGAATAATGAGCAATGATTTTAATGATTTTAATGTATACACAAAGTAATTACTCACAAGGTGCAATTATTTATGTGTTACAGTAATCCTTAACATACATCTATATTAAATAGAAATGACCAACAAAGAGCTTAGTCCATTTTAATTATAAATTAACAACAAAGAGAAAGTAGATAGAAAAAGACATAAGAAATGGCATTTACAAATGAGTGTGAATACAAAGAGAGAAGAAAAATGTAAATTAACAAAGACACTCACAACAAATGACAACTAAAATAACATATGCTGGAAAAAAATTGAACAACAAAAAGCATATCAAAGATAACATGGAAAAAGTATATCCACAAAGAAAAGGCACATGACTATTGAATAGTGTCAACCATAAAGAATACAAAAGGTAAGGAAGAGAGAATAGCAATTGAAGAGCATGAGGAATAGAGGAAATAAAAAAGTGAATAACAAAGAGCATATCAACACACAAAACAATATTCAACCAACTTATTCATAGTACAAGATGAAAAAGAAAACACTATGAAAAGAGATGTTTAAAAGATATATATGCCCAACCTCAACATGTAACTCTTGTTCATATAAATATTACCTATTGAAAAAAATTAATGAGATTTTTCTATTAACTCAGGTTCAAATATGCCATTTGTGTGAGTCATATGCTGGAATTTAAGTATTTAATATAATTATAAGCCTAATGGGCAAGAGATGTAGAATAGAGGGAAGCCATCTAGAAACATATTTAACATATTTGAATTGATTAGATTAATCATAGAGTAAAGAAATTTTGTATAGTTTAAATTTATCTTGACTTTGATGTATCAAAAATTAAATTGAGAATGATAAAATCTCTTACTTACAAATCCTGTAAGTGTTTGATAAATTTAATTTTGAATATTGGATAGATCTAAAATTAAAATTAATTTGAAATAGAAAATATACCAATCCTCAAAGTGTTTGATAGATCTAATTGGGAGTGTTTGATACATCTAAAATTTAAATTAATCTGAAATAGAAATGAAATAGAAATAATACATTGAGTTGAATAGTATGAGCTGAATAGTACATTAAAGTGTTTTAAGCAGAATGATTATTTGGGAAGGCATTCTGGACAACAAATCTTAAAGCACGTAATGCATATGGTAACGTTTAATACGGCATTTCGGACAACAAATCTTAAAGCATAATGCATATGGTAACTTTTAATACAATGACAATGATAGAACATGAAACCCCATTAAAACACTGTATAAACATCGACCTCGTTGGAATTGATGAGGGCCTTTAATTCTCTGCCAATTTCTTTTACAGCCCACCCTAAGAAGTTCACCTAAAACCATCCGAACAATGAAACTTAAAATACTCCATAAATTCATTATCATATGGCCTCTGATAAATTCGATTTGCAGTCCTGACAAATCTTTATGAATACCCTGATAAGCTTCGTCATATAAGAGCAATTTGTCCGGACTACCCCTAAGGCTCGGCACTTGACAGCTCCGAATTAGAGTAACCGCATGCATGTACATATATTTGTACATGGATATGAATTGGCCACGAATGCAATTATGACTGGTGAGGATCCGGCCAATTCAAAAATGGCACGAATGCAATTATGACTGGTGAAGATCTTGTCGATTCAAAAATGGCAACAATTAGAAACCCATCACAGTATTCGTAGAACCCAAAAACCCGGCACATCCATGAAATATGAAAATTTGATAACAGTACGGTGATTACAGATGAATGTGCTGTCATTTTCCCCTCTGTTTAAACACCCTTGACCCACAAATGGCGTCCAGTCTCTTCAACGCAACAAATAGAATATCACTTTTAACTGCTACTTTACGTGTTGTTCAGAGCTCTATCTTCTCTTTTATGCCATGGCCTGCCACAAACATGCATACATCTCTCCCTGCAATTCAAACAGGCAAAATAAATTGTTAGGGTTTCAACTGATTTTGTGGGCCGTTTTCGCTTCCGCGAGGCACACAAAATGATAAAATCAGAAATATGAGGTTGATTATCATAATTTGGTTGACTAAATCTAACAGGGACCTGCCGGTTACACGATATTGATCTTACGAACTCTACGGAACACTGGTCAAGTTACGTGCTGACACCAAAGAATTTTCTCTAATCAATTGGTGCCACCAAAACGTGTTTTCCTGGTGCATAATGCGTAGGTATGGAACATGCCTACCTTTGTAGTTCACGTGTAGCGGCTCCCCGTAAATGCCTTCGCACCAGAAATGGTCGAAAAGGAAAACTTTAACTTTACTTCCGGCTTCCGGGCAAAGCCGTCGCTATCATTGAGCACCCGCATCCTGCACAAACAACATCAAAATAGCGTAGTTTAAACCTGCGCATACAACACGAAAATAGCATAGTTTAAACCTGCACATACAACACGAACATAGTCTCATTGTTCGACGTTTAAACCCACCCTATCAAAAAAGCTTTGGATAAATTGTACTAGTTACTGGGTAACTGCTGAGTCAAATTGTTTATATTGTAATTGGTTAGTCTAATTGTTCTAAGTTTAAATACACCATATAAAACAAAAATGATAAATTGTATCGATTAAGTAGGAGGCCGTTGTTTGTATTGGAATTGGGCTCCGAGAATTTTAAATTTTTAAATAAATTAGTGAACATTTCAAAACAATATTTTTCGTATAATATATCATCCAAAAATAGTGTTTGAAAAAAATTTCAATATGAAATAAAAAAATTACTAATTTAATTTAAAAATCATTTATTTCACCCATTCTAAAATAAAATTTAAATTTAAAAAAAACACATACCATTAACTCCATTTCATTTCCCATCCTAGTATAGATTAGTTTCATTCCTGTATCCATATGTACCTATCATTCCCCATCCTCATATCCATTAGTTTCATTCCTCTCTCCATATGTACCTATCATTCCCCATCCGTCCATTTCACTGTTTCATTTCCTATCCACTTACAAAACAACATATATCCAAGATGACGTACTGGAGATATGGGAAGGCGACGATAATGAATGGTTTCTTCACAGGTTTTGAAGGAGGACAAAACCTAGATCCAGGATTATTTAGCTTAGCTTGCCTTAAACTAAATGAACATTTGTTGGCATAGCTTTGCCAGAGATCGAAGTTCACTACTAACATTTGAACATTGATGCAAATGCGATTGAAGTTCACTACTGACATTTGAACATTGATGCAAATGCCTATGTCGGAAGCAGAGCAATGCCCACGCTTATCAACTACACTGGTAACATGGTCGAGATACGATTTGCGTACGAAATGAACAGACTATCTACAGATTATTACGAATTTTCCTGATTTTTGTAACATCCAAACTTTCTCTTGATTTCCAACCAGTTTGGGGTCGCTTCATTTGTACCACAACAACAAGGCAAACATGACAATTCTCCATGATGTCAGTGGCATCAACAAGCCCATCAGGTAAAACGAATTTCATTCTTGAATTCCTGCCAATTTCATCCCAATATCGCATTCTTTACCAGTTACAAATAAATGACTGAAATTTAGTCGGAAATCCTTCCCTGCAAATCTCTAACCTATTGAAGCTCTACTTAAATTTGACACAGTGAAGCATACAAGCCAATACACTCTGTATATGTACATGAAATTGCAGGCGTAGCGCTTTATATCCTGGAGGTCAGAGGAGACACGTCTAGAGCTTTATATCTTGGAGTCCAACGGACACAATATTGTTAGCATGGTTTGCGCGAATGTTTCTAATTCTCCATTTTTTTATAAACAATAAACCACAAGAAAAATTTACATTATCTGCATTCTTTATAAACAATAAACAACCAGAAAATTTTACATTAGGGTTATATGTTACTTCAAATACTAGAAACCTCCTAATCAGTGTTCAAATTTGAACACATCACAGCCCTTCAAGCCCTCTGGCAGGTCAGAGAAGTGTTTAGCCAAATCTACTAGTCAAAAGAAATTTAAATTTTGATTTTTATAAGTTAAAAAAAAATTAAATAATATTATATGATTTTTATTAAGTTAAAAAAAAAAATTAAATAATATTATAAAGTGTCATATGAAGTGTTCCAATTCTCTGAAAGTGCAATGGGATGTAATGCGGGTTGTTCATCCATTCCAAGGCCATAGCAATAATGGAAGCACTAATAGAGTTAGGAGTCATGATATGAGGTTTATGTTGATAACAAAGGTTTAGTTTAGCATTCATTGATAGCATAGAAGAAGTAGCTATGTATTGGTAACCATGAATAGGGCATATTTTGAAGGTATGGAAGCACTGCAGTCATGATATGAGGTTTATGTTGGGATAGCATATGTTTCTTTTCGCATTCATTGATATGAGAGAAGAAGTAGCTATGTATTGGTATGCATGAATAGGGAATATTTTGAAGGTATCATAGATTTAGAAGAAACAAATGACAAAAGACAAAATTAACAATGACTGAAGTAGATTATTCTGACCCTTTGAATCTTGCCTACATTGATTTTTCCAATCCTTATGACGAGTGCAGCAGAAGTCCACAAGGTATTTTAACTCTCAGTTTTAATTTTCAAATTTAATTTCCATGGCCTTTCATTCACTTCATTGATTTAGGGGGAACCTATTAAAATTATCATGTATGGAATGGTCAATTGATCTTTATATAGTCATGTGTAGGAATGAGAACCATCAAGGTTACACTATGTATCAAGGGGAATCTCTTAATCTTTCCATTCAACGTGAAGGTTTGATGTGGATTTGTGTCTTCTTATATTTACTTCTTTTTGTAATTACACCATGCTCTACTCAAGTCTAAAAAACCAATCCATTGAAGTATTTTACTTCATATTTTTTTCATATATTTGCTTTTCAAGGGGATTGGAAAGGGAGTTATGAAGCTTCTGAAGCGGGGATAAAGGCAAGCGATTTCAAAGTCCGAATCAATGGCCTTTAACAACTATGCAATTCAACATTTGAAAGGATATTTTTCATATTTGTGAAGCCCTTAAAAATAGGTTAATGTGATAGTGCTACATTTTTACATCATAACCACACACTACATTTTCTTTTGTATCTCCGTTTTTCTTAATTTGTAAAATTTTATTCTTTCTTGTTAACCCACTATTAACACAAGATTGTTCAATTATGAGATTACCCCATTAGATGGTGATAATTACAAACCTTTTTTTTCATCTTGTAGATAACTACTACCATCTACTACATCTTCGAGGATGCCAAATATATTCGATTACTGATCATCCTTAATATATTCTAGTACTATCCTACCGCTATGAAAACATCTTCCATCCTACCTTAATTATGAGGACATATTCATGACCTTACTTTGATTTTCCACATAGATATCTTGACATAGTATAATAAGTCCCATAGGGTTCCTTACATTTTCCATGAAGACATCATTACTTTGAAACTCTCATGTTCGACATGGAAATCTTGACATAACATAATAAGGCCCATAGGGTTATTTATTTAGGGTTTCTTTTTAGAAAACATCGGTATATAGACAGAGTAATCTCTTTATTAATTTGAATTCTTATTTTATAGTAATAAATTAATACATTCTCATTTTATAGCAATAAATGATTAATTTTTCATTTTATAGTAATAAATGAAATAAATTAGTTAAAGATGTAATTTTATCGTGTTTAAAAGTAGATTAAAGTGATAATAATGACATTTTTACATCATAACCAATTTTTTTGTTGTATCTTCATTTTCTTTCCTAATTTGCAAACTTTTCTTTCTTTCTTGTCAACCAACCATTCAGACAAGATTGTTCAATTTTGACAACCATTCAGAAAAGATTGTTCAATTACGAAATTACCCATTAGATGGTGGTAACTATGCTTATTGATTCTAAAGTTTATTTATGTTGTTGTAAATAACTACTACCATCTCTTTTCTATTTTTAGATGATTCCATGACTGACAACCATAATGCTTACAAAATCATAGCATTGCTACCATTTGAACTTACTGTAATGAAGCCTACTATTAAGCCTAGCATTTGTGAAATCAAACTTTATTTAAAACCCCGTATTTCTTATTTTATCTTAGAAATCTTTTTTCTTTACTAACTCTCTAGTTTTTTAAAACATAGAAATTAATGCTATAAAAAAATTTGAGAAATAATAAGTATTCTTCCCATAAAATTATGTAGAGTTTTGAACCACGGAGAAGTGTTAAAATGAAACTCTAGGGCTCTATTAATAACCACACAACCGAATATTGGTCTGCCTACATGGCTACAACTTGTTTTTCCTTTTCCATTTGGTCTTCCCAAGAGATATAGAATGCTAATAGCTATCCTTACAACTACTATTGTGTCTCCCGCTTCATTCTCTCCATTCAGCATCTAGGAAATAAATTGTGCATGTGGGTGTTTTCCATGTAGCTACTGCTATGAAGGGTTTTTAAGGAGATGTTGAAATCATATGAAAATTAAACGACACTGTTATTGAAAAGAAACCATATTATTAGAAAAAGACATCAACGAAAAGAAAAGACATTATTAGAAAAAGATATCAACCAAACGTGAATTCATTGTAAGGACCAAATTTGAAAACCATTCTTAAACAAAAAACATTATTAGAAAAAGGTATCAACCAAACTTGAATTCATTGTAAGTACCAAATCTGAAAATCTTTCTTAAACAAAAAATACTGACCAACCAATCCATACAACAACAACACTGCAGATGTGTATTACATTATACAATATTTCCCTATTAGATATAGAAAAAATCCTTTTAATTACATGAATTTTTGAATCTATAAACCTTGAAGTTTTTAATGTTGATGAAAGTCTATTGATAGTGTTCTTTGATTGAGCAATGTTAAGAGAAAAGTTCAATTCCCTTGGTTGTTGAAGGCATATATTTATTTTTTGGGTTTGCTTTAAATTGTTTCAAGCCTAAAAAAACATATAGTATAAATTAGAAACAAATGAAAACTAAAAAAAAAAAAATTCCATTGTGCAAATAGATTTATATTTTCAATGATGTAAATTCAAATACTTTCGAAGATTATCTAATGAATAGAAGAAACATATGTTTACCTTTTCTTTAATACAATTTGAGAAAAATGTTTGCCTATTTACTATATTCTATTGAGATTTTATAGTGTTTTAATGTAGCCTGATGGGACCCAACCCACTTGGCATAACCTTTTGCACTTTAAGGGTCACAGTTGGATGTTTACGTGGCGGTGAACCGTCGTCTTTCCCCCGTTCTGTAGTTGGGTAGCTGTGCATTAATTGTGGATGTAAATGCGGCAGTCCTTCTGCCTTGGAAAACTATACTAACCCTACCCTTATGCGATTTCGCAATTCTTCTATGTCATTGTTCTGTTGGCTTCTGAGGGTTTCGAGCTCTGCGTATGGAAAAATGGTGAGGGTGTTGTATTCTAGTTCTTTTGGCTCTGGGCTACAATTTCATGGCTGTCTGTTGTATTTGAGCTTGCTCTGGTTATGGGTTGAGGCCTTCTCTGCGCATTTGGTTATTTGTTCGCCTACTTGTAACGATGTTGTTCGGCTCTAGGGTTTTCTTGCTCAGCTTCCATGTCCAATCTCTGGTAAGTTACTCTTCCGCTCTGTTGCTCTGTTTTTGATAAAGGAAGTCGAGGTCTGCGTGTTTGTAGTGGTTACTGTAACGAGTGGTTGTTCATAAAATAACTGGTTTCGAATTTAATTCTTCAATTCTGGTATTTGGCTTTTGCTACCCCGTTCCTGCATATACTGTTGGTCTTCTGGTCCATTGTTTCCAAATTTGGTTATGGTAGTGGTTCTTGGGTTTATGGTCTTTCTGGTAACGCTGCTCTGTCCGTGGCTGAGCCTACGGGAACAATGGAAAAACGCCTTCAGTCTCTGCTACAGGTAAATGGTCATTCCTTGATTCAATGTTTGCGCTCTCCTCGTTTTGGGTCTAACCCCAAACTGCTCCTCTGGTCTCCAGTTTGTTATGGTGTCCTCTAGTTTGAAAATGTGGCCCTCCTCACGCGTTCTCCAGGTGAGGGTTTCTTCTCTTTCGTCCTTTTAATTTTGCAATGTTGATTTTTTTTTCGAGGGTTTCGTCCCTTCGGGATTTTCTAAGATTCAAGCTCACTCTCGCTTGTCTCTTACAGGTCTTCTCTAATGGCCTGGATGGCGCACGTCTCTGTATTCAAGAATTTCTGGTAGCGTAAATGTGGGTAGGCCTATAACTTATATTGTTCTGTTGTCTAGAAGTCTTTGTTCGGAATACGGCTCGTCCGTTAGTCTACTGTTTGGTTATGATATGGTTCATGTCCGCCGTTGTCATTCTGGGTTGAGTTCCTTGTATTGGAACGCGACTTCAACGTAACCCTATCTCGAACCTATGTTCAAACCCGAACGAGGGTTTTATGTTTGATTGTATGGTTGTGATTTATGAGCAAGTTTTGACCTTGTCGTGACTGTATCGGTCTCTGTAATGTATGAGGGAACTCGACCCTTTCGGTTTTAGTTATAAATTACTGTTTCTAAACAATATAAATGAAAATCGTTTCTATGAAAGAAAGTATGACATTTGGTACCTGGGACTCTTTCGCTTCTCGTTTCTTTACGTTGCTAGGCATTCAATTTGTTTATTTGTCTTTCGATTCGTTTACTTGTATTTATTGGTTGTGCGTACCCGCTCCTCCTCAACTGTATTTCTGTGCGCTTGTATGCAAGCATGATTGCTTGTTTAGTGACCTGGAATCTACTTAAGATCTTCTCTGTTTGTTAATAATTTCAACTGCAATTCGTACTTGTACAGCAACCATGATAATATGCTTAATTTACAGTAATGTAAAGCTCTGTTAGTATGAATGAGAGATCAATAAATAATTTAGGAAATAATATTGATGGACAGTACTTCTCTGATACTTTTGAATGCTTGATAATTCTGTTATTCAATTTACTCAACTTGTTCTCTGCTTAACTTAAAATTTTTCCTTACATGTATATTTGGCTTTTATAGCCTCTGTCTTCAATTAAGGCTTGCAGTTTGTTTCTTTCTGTTACAAAGACAGTTACATACTTCTGTTCCTATTCGTAACCATAATCGTTTGAACATTTCAAGACTTGTAGGACAGTTAAGAGTTATTTTTCCTAATTATAGAAACTACCTTTAAATCAATAATGAAACTACAGTAATCCTAACTGGGAAAGTAAAACCATCTAACTATTGCTAACTTGTAAAATAAAGTAAAAATAAAAATTATTCCCAGCAAAATTTAACAATTCAGTTTCCCGCTTGTGAAACTGGTTGGAGTCTTTCTGCCTCGTTACTGTGAGCTGGATGCTCCTGCATCAAGCTCCCGGGGTGAGAAAAGATCATGACTCTGGTTCATGAGCTCCTCCACTGATGTCCCTGTTCGTTCAATCTACCTGGTGTCAAGCCATGAGCTGTCCTCAATCGGACGGTTCTTCCACTTGACCAGGTACTGAAAATAATTTTTCCGCCGAGTACGCCTAACTACCTGAGTTTCGAGGATG